>JAGFPH010013024.1:0-19357 GCA_018207615.1 Philaenus spumarius
AATTTGTCAATGTGTGTCATTATTTATTTGTAATGACTTGACTAGTATATATTGTCTTTGTAAAAGTCATATATTAGTCCATTTTGTCTATAATTTTCAATGTTTGTCATTATTTCTTTATGACGTTTTAACTGGTAATTGTTGTCGTGGTAAATGTCAAATATTTGTCTGTATTGTGTACAATTTGTCAATGTTTATCAGTATTTCTTTATAATGTTTTGAATGGTAAATGTTGCCTTTATAAAAGTAAAATATTATACCGTTTTGTCTACAGTTTGCAATGTTTGTCAGTATTCTAAAATCTTAGTCAGAAACGTATAATATTGGTCAATGTATGTCAGTATATCTCGATGTAATGTTTTAGACTGGTAATTTTAGTTTTTGGCAACATAAAGTATTGGTTAGTGTTCTTAATAATTTGTCAATGTATGTCAGTATTTCATGATGCAATGTGGTCTTTGGAAAAAGAAAATTTTAGTCATTATTATCTACAATTTTTCAAAGTAATTAGGATCTTGTTCTTTGCAAAGTCAAATAGTAGCCCGTATTGTCTACAATTTTTTAATGTTTATCAGTATTTCTTGATATAATGTTATGGCTGATGAATGTAGTCTACAATGTAGTCTTTTCTTGTTTTAACTGGTAAAAGTCAAATATTAGTCTATTTCGTCAATAATTTTCAATTTTTGTCATTATTTCTTTGTGGCGTTTTGAATGGAAATTGTTGTCTTGGTAAATGTCAAATAGTAGTCCGTATTGTCTACAATTTGTTAATGTTTGTCAGTATTTCTTGATATAATGTTATGACTGATAAATGCAGTCTTTGTCAAAGTAAAATGTATGTCAGTTACGTCTACGTATCGCCTTTTCTTGCGGAATTTCTTGGTAATAGTTGTGTCGTGAAAAGTTTGTAGTTTATTTGTCTTGGGTGTGTATAGTAGAGTTTGTCGTTTATAACGTAAAATATTATTTAATTTTGTTAACAATTATGTATTATAACTTGACCTGAGATTTTGATATTGCCTCTTAAATTTTAGCTTTTATTTTGTCACTGTTGGTTGGTTTTTTTATACAAGGTAATGCCAATAATGGGTTGTTTTAAGTTGGGCCTGGTAAGGTTTGTCGTTCACAAAGTCTAAGGTGTGTCTGATAATGAAAGTCGTTTATATTAGTTATTTTCTTCCGCATTTTGTAAGTATTAGTTAGTAGTATTTAAATGGGGTGTTGACAAAAATTTGTTAGAGTTTTAAGTTAAATTGTAAGTTGTGTCACTCATAATGTTAAAGTTAATTTATCAAATCTTATGAAGACTGGTAAATGTTGTCTTTAACAAAGCAAAATATTATTTAATATAGACTACAATTTGTCAATGTTTGTCAGTATTTGTTCTTGTAATGTTTTTACGGGCAAATTTAGTATTTGGCAAAGAAATATGTTAGTCAGAATTTATTACATTTTCTCAGTATTTTTTTAAATAGTGTCTTTGTAAAAAACAAATATAGTTTAAATAGTCTACAATTCGTTCGTCAGTATTTCTTGATATTTAGTTTTAACTGGTGAAAGTTGTCTTTGTAAAAGTCAAATATAATTTTTGTAGTCTAAAATTTTTCAATGTTCGCCATTATTTCTCTGCAATGGTTTGACCAGTAAACGTTGTCTTTGTAAAAGTCTAATATTAGTCCGTTTTGCCTACATTTTGTCAATGTTTGTCGTTATTTCTTTGTAATGTTTTGACTGGTAAATGTTGTCTTTGTAAAAGTCAAATATTAGTCCGTTTTGTCTACAATTTGTCAATGTTTGTCATTATTTATTTGTAATATTTGGGTAAATTTTGTCTTTGAAAAAGTAAAATATTTGTCCGACTTGTCTATAATTTGTCAATGTGTGTCATTATTTTTTTTTGTAATCTTTTGACTGGTAAATGTTGTCCTTGTAAAATTCAAACATAAGTCAAGTTTGTCTACAATTTGTCAATGTTTTTCAGTATTCCTTTATAATGTTTTGAGTAGTAATTGTTGCCTTTGTAAAAGTCAAATTATTCCGTTTTGTCTTCAATTTGTCAATGTTTGTTGTTATTTACTTGTAATGTTTTGGTAAATGTTGTCTTTGTAAAAGTCAAATATTAAAGACCATTAAAGAATACCGTTGCGTTGCAGCCAATAGGATGGGCGCGCAGCGTTGGCATATTTCACTGGTGCCTACTATCGTATTTGTTTAGTAGAATCCTGACTTTGAGAATTATAAATTCGTTGAGTCAGCCGCGTTCAGTTAGAAGCTTGGGAAGAACGTGACAAGGTCTCGCTGTACACGGTATTCTTTCGTGGTCTTTACTTTAGTTATATTACCTGCTATATGTCAATGTTTTCCAGTATTTCTTTGTAATGTTTTGACTGGTTGTCTTTGTCAAAGTCAAATATTAGTCCGTTTTTTATAATTTGTCAATATAAGTCAGTAATTCTTTTTAATGTTTTGACTGGTAAATGTTGTCTTTGTAAAAGTCAAATATTAGTCCGTATTGTCTACTATCTGTCAATGATTATCATTATTTTTTTATGATGTTTTAACTGGTAATTGTTGTCTTTGTAAATGTCAAATATTAGTATGAATTGTTTACAATTTGTCAATGTTTGTCAGTATTTCTTGATATTATGTTTTATCTGGAAAAAGTTGTCTTTGTAAAAGTCTAATATAGTTTGTATAGTCTAAAATTTGTCAATGTTTGTCATTATTTCTTTGTAATTTTTTGACTGGTAAATATTGGCTTTATAAAAGTCAATATTTCGTCCATTTTGTCTACAATTTGGCAATTTTTAACAGTATTCCTTTGTAATATTTTGACCGATAAATTTTTTCTTTGTAAAAGTTATAAAATTAGTCCGTTTTGTCTACAATTTGTCAATGTTTGTCATTTTTTATTTGTAATGTTTTGGTAAATGTTGTCTTTGTAAAAGTCATATTAGTCAGTTTTGTCTATAATTTATCAACGTCTGTCAGTACATATTTCTTGATATTTTGTTCTAACTGGTAAGTGTTTTCTTTGTAAAAGTCAAATATTAGTCCGTTTTGTCTATAATTTGTCAATTTGTCATTATATCTTTGTGATGTTTTGACTGGTAAATTTTGTCTTTGTAATCTACAATTTGTCAGTGTTTGTCGGTATTGGTTTGTAATGTTTTGACTTTTAAAAGTTTTCTTTATAAAAATCAAATACTAGTCCGTTTTTATTACAATTTATCAATGTTGTAAGTATTCCTTTGTAATGTTTTGACTGGTAAATATTGTCAATGTAAAAGTCAAATATATAAGTCCGTTTTGTCTACAATTTGGCAATGTTGTAAGTATTCCTTTGTAATGTTTTGACTGGTAAATGTTGTCTTTGTAAAAGTCATATTAGTCAGTTTTGTCTATAGTTTATCAATGTCTGTCGGTATTTCTTGATATTTTGTTTTAACTGGTAAATGTTTTCTTTGTAAAAGTCAAATATTAGTCAGTTTTGTCTATAATTTGTCAATGTTTGTCATTATTTCTTTGTGATGTTTTGACTGGTATATTTTGTCTTTGTAAATGTCAAATATTAGTCTGTATTGTCTACAATTTGTCAATGTTTGTCAGTATTTCTTAATATCTTGTTTTACTGGTAAAAGTTGTCTTTGTAAAAGTCAAATATTAGTCCATTTCGTCTCTAATTTTCAATGTTTGTCAATCTTTGTGACGTTTTGAATGGTAATTGTTGTCTTGGTAAATGTTAAATATTAGTCCGTATTGTCTACAATTTGTTAATGTGTGTCAGTATTTCTTGATACAATGTTATGACTGATAAATGTAGTCTTTGTCAAAGTCTGAGTCAGAGGCGTCTTCGTATCGCCTTTTCTTGCGTAATTTCTTGGTAATAGTTGTGTCGTGAAAAGTTTGTAGTTTATTTGTCTTGGGTGTGTATAGTAAAGTTTGTCGTTTATAACGTAAAATATTGTTTAATTTTGTCAACAATTATTTTGTATATCTTGACCTGTGATTTTTATATTACGTCTTAAATTTTAGCTTTTATTGTCTGTGATTTTGTCCCTGTTGATCAGTATTTTTATACAAGGTAATGCCAGTAATTGGTTAGTAGCTGTTGTTGTTGTAAGTTGGGCCTGGTAAGGTTTGTCATTCACAAAGTCTAAGGTGTGTCTGATAATTTCAGTCGTTTATATTAGTTATTTTCGTCCGCATTTTGTAAGTATTTGTTAGTATTATTTAAATGGGGTGTTGATAAAAATTTGTTAGAGTTTTAAGTTAAATTGTAAGTTGTGCCGCTCATAATGTCAAAGTTATATAATATGGTAAAGCTTTCGTTTATCAAATCTTATGAAGACTGGTAAATGCTGCCTTTAACAAAGCAATATATTATTTAGTATAGTCTACAATTTGTCAATGATTGTCAGTATTTGTTCTTTCAATGTTTTTAGGGGCAAATTTAGTATTTCGCAAAGAAATATGTTAGAATTTATTACATTTCCTCAGTATTTGTGAGTATTTCATTCTAATGGTTTGACTGGTAAATGTTGTTTTTGTAAAAAGTCAAATATTAGTCCGTATTGTCTAAAATATGTCAATATATGTCGCATTCCATTGTAATGTTTTGAATGATAGATGTTGTATTTGTAAAATACAAATATTAGTCTGTATTGTTTGCAATCTGTCAATGTTTATCATTATTTATTTGTAATGATTTGACTAGTAAATATTGTCTTTGTAAAAGTCAAATATAAGTCCGTATTGTCTACAATTATTTATGAATATATTACATCAGTAATTGTTTTTAATGTTTTGACTGGTAAATGTTGTCTTTGCATAGTAGTCAAATATTAGTAAGTTTTGACTTCAATTAATTTGTTAACGTTTGCCGGTATTCCTTTGTAATATTTTGACAGGTAAATGTTTTCTTTGTAAAATTTAATTAATATAAATCCGTATTGCCTATGATTTGTCAATGTTTGTCAGTATTTCATTGTTATGTCTTTGAAAAAGTGAAATATTATCCTGTATTGTCTACAATTTTTCAATGTTTTTCTTTATTTCATTTTAATGTATTGACTAGTAAATTTAGTTTTTACCAAAGTAAAATATTAGTTAGTGTTGTCTAAAATTTGTCAATATTCCTTGATTCAATGTTTTGACTGGTAAATGTTGTCTTTGGTAATGTAAAATTTTTCTCAGTACAACCTACAATTTGTCAACGGTTGTCTGTTTTTCTTGTTGAAAGTTTTTGACTGGTAAATTTTGTTCTTGACAATGTTATAGTCAGTATTGCCTACAATTTGTTAATGATTGTCGGATTTTATTGTTTAAATGTTTGGACTGTTAAGTGTATTGTTTGGCAAAGACACTTAGTGAAAATTATCTAAAATTTTTACACCGTTTGTTAGGATTTCTTGGTATAATGTTTTTCCTGGTAAATGTTATCTTTGGTAAAGTAAGATATTAGTCAGTATCGTCTACAATTTGTCAATGTTTGTCAATATTTCTTCATGTAAAGTTTTTACTACAGTATTAAATAATGTCTTAGGCAAAGTAAGTCGGAGTTGTGTACAATATGTCAATTATTGTCAGTTTTTCTTGATGTAATACTTTGACTCGTAAATGTTGTTTTGGCAAAGTAAAATACGGTAATATTAATTAAAAGTTTCTACAATTTGTTAGTTTTTGTAAGACTTTCTTTTTAACGTTTTATCGAGTAAATGTTGTCATTTGTCAAAGTAAAATATTAGTCTGTATTCTCTACAATTTGGTAATGTTTGTCAGTATTTCTTTGTAGTGTTTTGTCGGGTAAATGTTGTCTTTTACAAAATAAAATATTAGACAATATTATATATAGTTATCAATATTTGTTCAGTAACGTCTACGCTTAATCAGTATTTTTGTCAGGATTGTCTTCAGTTAGTCTATTTTCGTTAAATAGTTTGTCTTTGACAAGATAAATTACTTCTCTGTCTTGTCTACATTTTTTCAGCATTACCTTCTTCAATATGTTAGAATTCTTGATGTAAAGTTATGTCTGGTAAAGTTAGTTTTTGACAATATCAAATATTTTTTATTATTGTCTATGTTTGTCAATATTTGTCTGAATTGTTTACAAATATTGACATTTTTTTCTGGTTGAGTTTTTTTTTGGCAAAGTAAATTTTTTACAACATTTGTCTATTGTCAATATATTATAAATTGTTATAAGTTAAAAATTGTTACCTATAAAAAAAAGTATTTTACTATAAGTTAAATCACTATATTTTTATAGGGTTGTGGTGCAGACTGCTGTGGGGCTGATGGAGTCATATAATAACAAACCAGGGGATCTGGTAGGTCATACTACAAGAGAGTCAGGTGCTAAAGGTGGTTTATGGTAACGGTTGTTATCTTTTCCCATTCTTTCCTGGTCATTGGCCCAGATACTTTCCAATGACCAGTTGCCAAAGATAGCTAGCTTACCACCATTGGATCTGAAGGCAAAAGAAAGGCAGGAAATTCACAACTCAAAGGCAAGGTTCAGTCAAACTTCAGTACTATCCCAAGCTGGAAGAAGGCTGGCGATGTGATGGGAGACGAACACTTCAGTGAGGTGAATAAATAGGCTAATTCCCAACATAGTGAGCTGGTTGAACAGTGAAGTGGGATAATATCTAATCCAAGCTTTATCTGGACAAGGATGTTTTAACATCTACCTTAAGCGGTTTCAAGTCGTAGAAGTAGAAACATGCAACTATTGCAGCAATCAATATGATGACGCTAAGCATTCGTTATTCAAATCTGAAGCATAGAAAGATGATCACAGGAAAATGTGTGACACAGTAGATGAAGATATTATGCCAGATAATACGATAGGACATATGCTAAAGTCAGAGGAAACAAAGTGAATTATAGAGAACTTGATAAATAGAGTAATGAAGGCAAACATGAAGACACCATGCAATGACCTCGCACACTGAACTAAAATCTAATAGATATGGAAGAAATAGCAAGGAATAGAGGAAAACCAACAATGGCCATGGAAAGCAGGGCTGTCGCATGAGATGGTTATAGCCGAAAGGTAGTTCCCCATGTGAAATCCACATGCCTTGTGATAAAACAGGTTAGGGTTTAGTGAGTAAACAGACTCCTAGTGGTGCCTAATACATTATTCCTCAGGAAATAAGATATTTTCAATAATTCACTGCCAAAGGAATTTTAATTGTCCACGTATTAAAAACTTGAATGTCTTCATATCACGATTACAAATCTAGTTAACAAATCTTATTTGCTTTAAGAAATGTAATTCTGGTTTAATTTTATTAAAATTACAACTTACTTTGATGCAATCCATTTCGCTGCAGTGGTAACATATCTTCAGTGAGGAAGTATCGCACACTCACACTTTTTCACATCACATTATTAAATCAAACCACAGAATACAAATACATTTGATGTAAAAAATATATTTCAGGCTTTATCTACGCTCCTTAATAGTAAACATAACAAGAGTACGTGTTAGCTTACGACATACATTTTCTGTCCTTACTACTTGGTCAAGTAATGAAAAGGTCATTGTCAATATTTGAATATGTCACTGGAGAACTAATTCGTTAGTCAAGTCTTTGTGTAAGCTTCCTAAACGAACTCTAAGTAAACCTGATAAAATTCACGGAACTAGTGAGATTTACCACTAGAAAAGAATTGTCGGGTTTATAGTGGAAACATTTTTCCAAAACTAATTCAGCTTCTAGAAATAAATTGAGTTAATTTTATAAAATTTGACTCACTAAAACTTAGTTTTATAGGTGTGTCGTCTTAATTTTTATCAAACTAAAACAAAATTTCAGTCTGTGTCGTAGTTTTTACAGATATTAGAATTTTCAATAGTAGGCCTAATATTTAACCTAAAAGTATCACAACATAGTCAATCAGAAAATACCAATTTAAAATCAAACTTCTCTCTAGAATCACTGTATAGTCATTTTCAATTTAAACTTCAAAAGCGCTACGGTAAATTTGTTTTGTCAGTAAGACTTTTTTCAATTCGTAATGAATTATTTTGAGGTTAAATTGAAAAATCACAAAATATCTTCTACCGTACTCGACGTGTGAATTACTATTTATGATCTTACTTAGGTTGTCTTGAAATAGGTATTTATTCAGAACTGACAATTATCATAAATCCGAAATAGTCGGGATTATTTACTTTGAAGTCCTAAGTCTAGTTTATTGTTTTAGCAAAACAGTCAGTACCATGTGTTTTTCTAAAATAAACAACGTCTTCAGTAATGAATTCCACTTGTACAGTTGTTGTAAATGTCCATTACTTCTAGCTCCTTTCATTTTCCATTATTTATGATATGAAACACTTTCCAAAAACACACAAAATTTCATATCGTATTCGGTACAATTTGTAATTTCTCTTGATGCAGTTGCAATAAATTGTTTCTTCAGTATATTGTTTTGCAATCTGTTATAGTGTTATAGCGTTTAAGTAATTTGAGTGTGTTGTGTTCTTTAAAGCACTCCATATCACGAGTCATATCTGACAGATGTAAAGGCCGTGTTTTTTCTAATCAAGCTATTCAGCCATGCCCTTGAGCCCCATCAAGCTGAGATAGCTTAATGATTCAATAGAGCGTTGGTCTTCTCCAAGTGCAGTTTGAAGCTTCCATAGGAGTTTTGTACCTCACCAATACAGCGCTTGTAGATTCGTAAGTATTCCTAAATATTGAATTTTTATTGTACCTCTTTACAATCTTGTAGTATAAGCCTGTGGATGTTGTTCAACGTCTGGTTACCCTTCTTTGTAACTCAGGTTGAAATGTCACTACTGTCAATAATTGGTTAAGCGACACTACTCTCTTTTGCTCGTGAACAAAGTATGGCTTATTCTATGTAGGGTCTTTGAACAAGGTCCCAAATGGCAAATTCCTAGAGGAATGAGAGGTAGAACATCAGATAGGCGTACTCCAATATTTTTTGCATTCAAAAAGAGGGCACTATGGTTTCATGTTCCACAGAATAAGAAGAATGTCTAGCATGAATGGTGGAGCAGTTGAAGAAGAAAGTTGGGGAGAAGAAAAACCCAGAAATTATTACTTATTAAAATCGGTGTGGACATGGTTGACAAAATGTGCTCCGTACACAATGTCCAAAAAAGGCACGAGAAGGTGAACAGTGGTCGTATTCTCCACAATTCTAAATGTTGCTAGAATCAACAGCCAAGTTATTTGTTTGGGAAACGGAAATGAAGTGCTACCCCGCTGAGGGTTCCTTCAGAAGGTAGGTCATAAAGTAGCACTTGATAATGCGATCAATGCTCTCCATTAGTATTCATATTGATGAAAATCTTCCCTAAGATCAAACACGAGAGGCTTCTAGCAACTCTGCAGCAACTGATACCACCAAACGAAAGCGTTCGCTGTTCTTGTCGAGAGGAAAAAACGACAAGACACTCCAAATACATGCAAAATATTCAATATTTATACCTGCAACATTGTGCCCTTTCTTGTATTTATGGTTGTAACGTAAATGATACTTCAAATCTTGATCTTGGTCCATGTTTTTTCACATGTAATTTAGATGATAGAAGTGAATGTGATGGAAATGAAGAGTAACCTCCCCCCCTGCCCATATCCCGCCTATGCTTCAGGAAACTTACGAACTTATGTGTAATGGTATGTTTGGTAGCCTTCACTACTCCCGTCATGGTTATAGTTACTGATTAGACGTTTAATTCGTATTGATCCTTTATTAATATTAGTCTAGTAAAACATTCTAGACGGAACGCTTGGCTAGGGGATCAAACTCGCGCAACTGCTGTTTATTGTATACCACGGATGTAGTTTAGTAATTCAATCTACTCTTCCTAGTTTTTCCTATTTACTCATCCTAATTACTACCATAATTATTATATTACTTAGTGGCTTCATTGCCGTCAGAATATATTTTAATATTTTCTCTTCTTTGCTTTCAGTTTAGCCATCTACACGTTTCATTAATGTATAATTATTCTCAAATTACCAATTTTATAAAATTTAAAATGCAACAGTTACTATTGTGTCGCTAATATTCATGGTACAGTCAGGTTCATATCCAAATAATAATATTTTCTAGTAAGATAGTCAGGTTATTATATAAAAACAAAAATTGGTAACTATCTGTTAAGTCACACTATGGCGGTCTAAAATCAGGTACAGTCAGTTAAATTAACCAATCACAAACGGAAATATATCACAAAGTCTTGGTGGTTCAGAGTGTACTTTTTAAGCAAGTCAAAATTTAGTAAATTTGTCATAAAGAGTTTTATTCGTCTTTTGTCATTTTGTCAGAATGTGTCGTAAGACATTTTACAAAATATATTTAGTCTAGGTTCAAACAGTAGAACTCTGGTACAAGATTCTATTTTATACAATAATATTACTAACACAACCTCCGTCAAGGGCGCCTATGTACAATTCTCTCAGGGTAAGTGCTGTCTGTTTGCTGTATATGTCTCAATCCAGTACATGAAATTAATATAAAGTCTCATTTACTGAGGAAAAGTCTATTTTAAATTTAATATTTTTCATACTTGGATGCTTTTTTCTAATATACAAGGCCGTCGAAAAATAATACCCATGTGAAAATATTTCAAAAAGGGTGCGGCGATTTTGGTCTTAAAATGAAGAGGAAAGTTTGTGATATCGGACGAGCAAATACACTCCACCCTTCACAAAGTATTATTCCACAAAGGCAAAAGCTACACAGGCGAGTTTCCTGAAGTGAAATTTTGTAGAAATGATTAGGCTACTTGTAAACCTTAATGAATTTTTAGCGAATTTCCATAGGAAAGATAAGTTATGCAGTGACATTTGTGGTGTTACCTAAGGTCGGGGGTAGTCAATGAGCACCGATCATGGTCCCCCGAACACGTTTTGGGATGTAATTTAAAATTGTAGATATATATATGTTCACACTCTTACGGCCGCATTTTACGCTGATCGGCCCACATTTGGTACACACGTTGGTTCTCTAAGCTGCTCGGACAGGTTCGTTAGCAAAAAATATCCAACAACACGTTTTTTAATCTGAAGTAATAGTTTTTTTGAGATTTTTCGTACTAACATGAAACGTTTTTGCTGTTTTATCTGAACAAATAAATACAGGAGATTATTCTGCACATTTTTATTTTACACAACCTGATAGTTCGTCCGGTTTCCCCGAAATCGATTGTAACATAATATACCTAAAAGTACGTAAAATCCGTGGCCAGCAAGCAGTCCATGATCCGTGCATGGTAGAGGTGAAAATTCTCAAAATGAGTTTTTCCGCTGCAAGCGGAACAAAGCAACGACTAACCCGAAGATGTAGGCCGAGGTGTGAACAGATTCTACTAATATATTCAGTACCTTCATGAGTAAATCAATTGACTGACTTCCTTCTCAAAACCTATTCGAGTGGTAATATCGACCGTGAGGTTAGAGTATGTATGTACTTCCTGAGTATGTGCTGTAATGATATACGGACGGTTCAAAAACAAAGGGGAGTACAGGTGCCGAAATCTGTGGAGGCAACCCAAGGCAGGAATGTGTCCTGCCAATGGGGAAGCACCCAACAGTATTCCAAACGGAAGTTATAGCTCTATTGGAATGTGTCAGAGAAAATCTCAGACATCCAAGCAGCTGCTTCAACACAAGTAAAAACATTCCATCTTTCCTCTTAGTTATAAAACCAAAATCGCCTCAACGCCTACACTTCTACCTGGAGTGATTTTTTAAGTAAGTTCATTCTTTTCTGAAATACATTATTATATTTTTCATTTATTAAATTTAGAAAATTTATAATCGCCAAAGACTTTCAATTTAATTTCAAGAAAACCCTTACCCTAATAGGCGCTCTTGTCTTTCGTATAAGAGTTAATAGTTCTACTTATCGAAATTAATGTCAAATTGTCAGTTTTTATATAATAAAAACAAATTCTCTAATCTAAAACCTAAACTAAGTAGCTAACTATCAATATGATATACTATTACTATTATTTTAATAATATATTCTTTTAACAGGTTTCGATACCTATTTACAAATTTTTTAAATAGTCTTACAAATGTGTTTTTTTTTAAAATTAAATTATAAATAGAACGTTTCCGTCCTGTATTTCACTGTAATTTATTATTATGCCTTCAGAAAGAAGGTACATGGAACATACGCATGCGTCAGAATTTACTACACTTTCTAAAAACATTGTAGAAAATGTGTTTATATTCTAAATTTAAAAACATGTTTAACCATAAATGAACGTTATTAGAAAAGTGTGAGACATTAGCTTGTATGATATATAAATAAAGTACTTTTGACAATAAGGACAAAGTAAAAGGTTTTGCTTTTGATCGGAATGCAAGCATTTGCTTTTAGATAGATTTCATCAAACGTTTTAAAGATTTATGTTAAGTACTAGCTCTATTTTATTCATACGACCTGTTATGCTTCATGTAACTCCATGTAACTGCACAATAATATAATTATCCATAGTTATCCTGGAAACAATGGTTGTGTAATTAAGAAAGTATTTTTTAAGGCAAGACGTTCGTGTGTACCCATTAAATGAACAAGTTAAATAATATTTTGTATCAATTTAAATTTAAATTTTGTGTTCACTAGATTTAAATTTGTTTTGTTAAAATACTTATTTCAGCATTTACGAATGATGATGATAAATAGCAAATTCATTTAGTAAAAACCGTTAACAAGATATTGACGAAATTTAATTTGGTTTTATATTAAAACCTGAAATCGTATATCTTTAGAAGACAATTCGGAAAGGTGCAATTCCAGAAACTTGCTATTTAGGCTCGGCAGACCCAGCCACCATCTTGAATTTCAACTCCCATAAGAACAATGTTAAACGTGGAACAAGATTACTGGAGTAATAATGATCTGAAAATTATTCCGAATATGACATTTTAAAGGTTAGGAGAGTCCAAATGTGGATATGATTTAGTTTTTTTTAAATTTGTTTTTAACTAAATTTATTCTTTGACTTAACTAAAAATCAAAGTTTGCGATTTTTTTTCTTATTCAATAATGCAAATATCAAACATGTAAAAACCTCACCACATTCAAAGTTTAATTATCTTTAAATAAAAGTAATTTCAATAAATTTTTTAATTTATTGTGGAACCATGTACGCGCCAAATTTGTGTTCCTACTTGAGTATGTAGACTGCACTCTGGTGGTTACCACATCAACTTGTTGCTCGCGGAGGACTAATTGAAAAATAATACATCCGTTAATTTTGAATGTGTGAGAGAAAACTGTGGTACATGCAATTCTCAGTACGTTCACAGTTAGGGTCATTTTCCGCCTTTATGAAACTTCCCTATATTTGCTAGGGAAAGAATGGAACGCACACAAACTTTCGCTAGTAGTGCAAAGTTTGGAAAGCTGCGGTCAACTCAGAAATAGTTTTTCACTCATGCCGAGCCTTAATATCAAATTATGAGATAATTGTTGTTCTTCCAATATCCGTTTCTTAAAATACAAATCGATTTAAATTAAATAACTCAAACACGTAATGATACACCAAAAGTATGTAAATTTTTGTTTGCAAATTTTGTTAACGCAAACTTTATTTGTTTTAGTTTTCCATACCTACATGCGGTACATATTTATAGAGTTGAAATAAATATAAAAAACTTACTGTATGAACTTCCTCCTGAAAAATTAAACTAATCATTTGCAATTTTACTAACAAATTCACATATTCAACCATTGTTAGCATGACCACAAAATTGTTAACAATCATTCTTAAAATTAAAACATTGTAACAATGCATTGTATTTTTTCAAAATTTTAAATATAAACATTCTAAATACAATAATATTATAAGTTCGGGTAGAAAACATTTTTGTCTCCAGTGGGTTGTCTCAAGGTTGTTTCTTAAATCCCATTATTGTTTCACTAAAATACAGTTTTACGTACAGTAAATTGTCAACAATTAGCGATCAAAATGTACACTGAATAAATGAAAGAAACCATTACTATGCCGTCAGGAGAAGTTATCTGTGCACTGCCATTAGGAGAGCAGGATGTCACAGTGGTTAAAAATGCTCGTTAAGATTGTTCCACAGTTCCGTGGGTTTCACACTATATATTTGCATTTCTTTATACACGCTATCCACTGCTCCCTGACTTCATTAGGGCAGCTGGCTTAGACTGAAAACGTCAAAAAAAAACTATTGTACTCTCTTAAAACGTTAATATGAAAAGTGTTAGTTTGAACAAAATTGTTGTTTCTTTGTGTTAACCATGCAATGATACTTTTAGAAATATATATGTACAACGACTGCACAGCTGCAGGTAATCTCTCTCTCTCTCACACACACAGCAACTTATCCTGAAGGCATGTAAGGTTACTTCAAAGTTCTATTTTAATCCATATTCTTTGTCATAAGAGTTTTAAATGGAACAAACTTTTGTATTTAATAAACTATGAAAAATAGTTACTTCAATATTATGGTTTGGCTCTGATTCTAGTTTCCTTAAATATGACTGCATGTCGTGTAATTTTTTAATACAACATTTTGTAATATTTGTTTATATTTTTAATAACTCAATATAAAATAAAAACTTACTAGGCCTATAGTAAATAAAACTATTACATTGTGGACGTATTTATATAAATTTATTTTTGTTTACAGCAATTGTTTAAAGTAATAGTTGTATAATTTTAATCGATAAAACTAAAAAGGTTTTAGTTTGGAATCCTTAAATTTTGTTAAGGTTGGTGTTATGTGTCATAAAGTCATGGCTTTTAGAGTCACGGCATTTGTTTTAGCAAATTTAGTGCCACGACACCTATTAACACAAATCAAACTAAGTTTAATTGAGCCAGTGTCAATTTATTTTTGCTCAACTTAGACTGAATAATGTCATGGAATTCAAACTGATAGAAGCATTTTAGTGATATCAGAATGTCATAACTTTTGATGTCACGAAAAACAAACCTTTCGACTTGATAGTTTATTTTAAACTTTATATTACGAACTGTTAAAAACAGCAAAATATGTTTTGCATAGTTACTACTAATTCAGTTAGATATAATTTTATTAGAGTTTATCGTTATAGGCCATTAGATAGTGACACTGTATGGAAACATAAAAGATTTACCATTGAGTGAGCTACCTACAATGTGTGTTATATGTTTAAAATACATAATACTGGTAAGGATAATTCTTGCCAGATGTTTGAAATGTCTGTGATATAAACTGTAATTACGCAGTTTAGTTTCAGTTATAAATAAATATGATTTGTAGGCCTATAATAAACTGTTTAGAAAAAAGTTAAAATATCTTCAAAAATGTTCTTAATTCTTAACATAGTTATTTTTATATCTCACTTTGTATTTTGATCAATTTCAGAACAGTTTAGAAATTTTACTAGTTTCTGTATGTACAGCCATAAATGATGTGACCATTAAAATAGAGAAAAAATATTCTAGATATAAACATTTTTTACAAAGAAGTGAGATCAAAATGGTCATGAAACTGTTAGACCATTCTTGTTGTTCGTAATTGTATACATTTCAGGTTAGTTTGTGTCTTTGAGGAATTTAGAAAGACAAATAAATTTAAAGGACTGCGTCATAAATGTCGCTGTTTTCGGTGGGCTAGTCTTTACAGTTTTCATATTATAAAATTACATAAAATCACAGCCTACTTAATCTCCCAATCACAATCGTGCTTAACTGGTTGTATTCCGGTATCGGCGTGTTCTTGGATTGTAACATTTGGTTCGTTCTAAATCGATTAACGTAAGAGAATTGTGAATTCGATTGTTGAACGCCATCTGTTGATCGGAGGCAAACTATCTTCGCCGAGACAATCTGTAACGAAAGAAAGAATTGTTTTAGTTTGTATCTCAATCAAGGTAGCAGTGACTATGATGGTAACACATTAAAGATATAATAGGCCTACTGTAGGAAAAACTAGGGAATCCTCTGTGAGCTAACTCACACATTTTATGTAGCAAAAGTGAAGGAAGCTCAGGCTCAGAGTGAATTCCTCAGACTTCTTTCACACGGGGAGCCGCAAGGCTCGTCCTCGGAGCAGGAGCTGTTTTTGCTCCTACTTCCCAATCTTTCACATGGGGAGCCTTTCGGTCAGGCGCTTTCGCATCAGTCGTTAAGTACGCAAAAATCCTGTGCTGTGGCCATTTATCTTCTTTACTGTCGACGCCGCCTTCGACGATAAAAACGCCAACATTTCAGAACATACTGAGACAATCCTATCAACCAAAGGCACGATGAAGCAGGAGTTTTTGCTAAGCTTTATCAAGAATTTTGACCGGATGGCAACAAGTGTTTCAAATACTTTCGAATGTCATTGGCCTCATTTGAGGAACTCTTCGGGGAGGTGAAAGATAGTAATAATAAAATTAACAGAATACAACAAAATTTACAAAATACAAAAGGAAAAACTAAAACAAAAAGTCAAAGGGAAAGAAATAATATAACCATACTCTTTTTCACAGTATTAAAATCTGTATAGACTTTTTATAACTCCAGATAACAGCACTCTTTTCCTTGCTCGCATGCTCCATTGGTCACCTACTTTCTCCACTAATTCACCCCTCCATCGTATTGCCGATCTTCCTTTCTTTTCCGTGGGGTTAATTTTGCCCAACAGTAATCTTCCACTCTTGCTACATGTTCTGCCCATTTCCATTTCAACACGTATCATTCTCTTGCCAATTTTTTTATATTTACCTTCCTCCACAACTTTTTATTGCTTATTTTCTCTTTTTGCTTCACCCCTAGCAAACTTCTCACCATACTAAATTGTGTCGATCTTTTTTTCTTCTTTTTTTTTCTTCTAGTTCACCAATTGGCAGGCTTGGAAACTTTCAATGTAGCCTCACACTACTCTATTGATTATCTTAATTTTTCCGGATAACTTTTTCTTTTCGTTCCTGTGGTTACCTAACCTTTTTTGGAGTATATCTAACACATACACATTAATAATGTTAATTTTTAACTCTTGGTTATTTACAATCTAACTCTTCACTGCGTTGTAATACACTGGAGTTCCGACTTCATTGTACGAAATTTGTACCGGAACTGTGTGTGGATCTTCTATCTAATGTGTTTGTGAGGGCCCGAGTTTGACATCCATATAAAATAGTTCGATATTCGCAGCTCAACAATACCTTAGCCTTGATTTGACTTGAGAAACCACCTTTAAAGGATTTTCTAAGCGACCAAAATTTTCTACATTCAGAGTTTATCCTGTTATTTACTTCTTTACTATCTCTTTTCTGAAATGAAATTGTTTGCCCCAAATATTTATAGTCTTCCTCGTATTCAATGTTATTTGTTTCCACCATTGTAGGGGTTATTGCTACATTAGTAATTTAGTAATTACTTTAGTTTTGCCAAGGTTAAGTTTCAGTCTTCTATTTTTACTCGATTTGGCCAGTTCTTCCAACATCTCCTGAACATTCTCACTCCTGTTCGCCCCCATCACTATATCATTAGCAAACCTCAAATTTGATAAACAACTCCCATTTATATTGATTCCTTTATGAAGACAATTTAAATCTTTAAAGATTTTATTTGTAACACAATTAAAAAGTATTGGTGAAAGGGGACACCCTTGTTCTACTACTCTTTCTATCTTAAACTTCCTACCCCTGCCCTCTGTTTTGATTACCCCCACATTGTTCTCATACAAACACTTGATCACTTTTATATATAAGTATTCAGACATCAACATAAATAAACATAATTAATTCAACATAAACATAGATTAATATATACCGGTATACATGACACAAATAAATATTGAAAAGTTTAATCAAATTTGATAATATTTAACAAACTAACTTTTAGCCTACTCAACCCTAGAGGGTGTCTTATTAATTAAAATATTTTAAATAGGTAATAACAGGCAAAAAAAGAAAAGCTTGAACGTGATCGGATTTCCAACTGTCAACTTCGGCACAAACGAATAAGGTCCGAGAACAAGAGGCAATTAAATGAAGACGTACAATATTGAGTTGGGTTTTAATTTTGTATATACTTAAAACGCTGAATGTAACCGAAATCGTTCAAACTTTTTATTACTCGACTACTGTTCCATGAAAAGTAATTACAAATATTTGTGCTTTTAGAGGTTGTACGGTCAACACACAACAATATGTTACGATTCCTTAGCATTAGATTTACATCAATTACACGATGTGTCGACAATAAAGGTTCAAACGTCCCCTTAGTTTTGAAATTTAAATATTGCTCCTCTCACGTCACCGTGCTGAGTATCGAACTCGTTATACATTATATCTACAGTATGTCGTGTTGGACACATTTTTCCCGACTTACAGTCAAGATTTCAAAAATATCCATTTTGACAACCTCAAGTGGTAAATGTTAAAAGTCGTAATTAGACAGTAGAATGTTTCATTCGGCCATTAAATAGGGTAGGGTCCCAGGCAGAGTGTGATACTGTGTGTGTAGCTGTAAGGGTTGTCTAATCCCTCAGAGTAGGCCTAGTGATGTGCGATACAGTAAAATATTGGATACCCATTGTACCTATCGATACAGTATCGTATAGAGATCGGAAGTGGTGTATCAATACAATATCGTATCAACATCGGAAGTGGTGTATCGATACAACATCGTGTGGTGTATTGATACAGTATCATACCTACATCGGTAGTGGTGTATCAATACAATATCGTATCGACATCGGAAGTAGTGTATCGATACAAGATAGTGTGGTGTATCGAGATGAAAAGTGGTGTATCAATACAATATCGTATCAACATCGGAAGTGGTGTATCGATACAATATCGTGTGGTGTAACAATACAATATCGTATCGACATCGGAAGTGGTGTATCTATACAATATAGTGTGATGTATCGAGATGAAAAGTGGTGTATTGATACAGTATCGCATCGACATCGGAAGTGGTGTATCGATACAATATCGTGTGATGTATCGAGATGAAAAGTAGGGTATTGATACAGTATCGTGTGATGTATCGAGATGAAAAGTGGTGTATCGATACAATATCGTGTCATGTATCGAGATGAAAAGTGGTGTATCAATACAATATCGCATCGACATCGGAAGTAGTGTATCGATACAATATCGTGTGGTGTATCGAGATGAAAAGTGGTGTTTGATACAGTATCGTGTGATGTATCACAATGAAAAGTGGTGTATCGATACAATATCGTGTCATGTATCGAGATGAAAAGTGGTCTATCAATACAATATCGTATCGACATCGGAAGTGGTGTATCGATGCAATATCGTGTGATGTATCGAGATGAAAAGTGGTGTATTGATACAGTATCGTGTGATGTATCGAGATGAAAAGTGGTGTATC
>JAGFPH010013026.1:716-13703 GCA_018207615.1 Philaenus spumarius
CTTGCTGGTTCTTGTAACCTTTATTGTTACTGCTGTTATAAAATATACTAAATAATATGATTTGAACTTTGAACATTATTTACAATCTTGGCTTTGGGGTTATTGTCAATTCTACACCTTTGTTATAAAGAAAATATAACATGATAATGTGTATAGAAGGTTCCAACGGGGTTGGCGTGCGGAGCACGCAAGGGTTCCCCCTAGTATGTAATAATATTGTTCAGCATAATGGTACACATTGTGTTTTAGCATTACTATGCTGATGTCAGTAGTTTGGAAAGCATTCAATGCTATAACTTGTATTACAATTTATAAATCAATCACTACATCTCATTCAATACGTTCTGAACTACGGAACTACAATGGTGAACTAGTTCCTTTCACAGAACTATTTCAGTAAACCGAACGACATTGCCTAACCCTTATTGCAAATCTAAATTCTAAAATAAAATACATCACATCTCTGTTTTTTATGCCCAGTTTGTCTGAGCTTTCAAAAATTATAATGTTACCATTTATTTAATAAAAATAAAATGTATAATGTAAAGCTATGCCTTATATAAGGAACTGTATGGAATATGTCGATGAGAAGTTTGCATAGCACACAACATAAGCTGAATGGGCCTTTTACAATTATTATATCTAGCGATCAGAATTTTGTAATGATATTTTAAAATATAAAACCAGGTAGAATATTAAAATCTATATATATAAAAGCGAAATACCACTCACTCACTCATCACGAATTCGAAATTTTGGGAGGTGTTTGGGGGGATCAAAGTTATTAAATCTCGATTTCTTCAAAACTAATGAACGGATTGGAATGAAATTTAGTATGTAGCTTTCTCTAGTGCCATAAGTGTTCACTAAAAAATTGTTTTTAAAAATTTGAAATTTTAGGGGTTTTGGGGGGTAAAAATGACTAAATCACGATTTCTCCATAATAACCTAACAGATTGGAATGAAATTTGGTTTGTAGCTGCCTCTAGGGCCATAGGTGCTCACTAAGAAAGGGTATGAAAAATTTCGAAATTTTAGGAGGGGTTTGATGGGATCAAAGTTACTAAAATCATAATTTCAGATCTTTTATTATTATGACAATAGTGGTTTTATTATATAAGATCTATATGTATAAAAGATAAATACAACTCACTGACTGAACACTTAAAAATAATATAATTACGTTTAAAAGACTGAAAATACCAACTAGCACGGGCAATGCCGTACGGGTCAGCTAGTTATGTAATAATTTTTAATATGTGAAATAGAAACAATACACCAAGTAAAACAAGGCATTTACTCTTACTCTACATTTTGAAATTGACATATTTGATTCTAAAGAATATTGTTGAGAGTAAGAATAAAATCATTATTGTAATGTGCATTGTAAACAAAATCACGATTTTAGTAACATAAACATACTTTTTCGAGTAATACGTACATTAAATATATTGTAAATATAATCGTTATACAATAATCGAGGATTATATTGAATTAAATTAGGTGTAGTTTACTGTTTACCAACAGTTTTTAGGTAATATCCCTAAATATTTTTGTGTTCTAAATTCGTAAAACATAGCACTTTGTTCTCAGATTCTATAAAAAAATGATTTAGAACTAGCCCAGTCGGTGTAGGTCACAACTACCAGTAATTTGCAAAACGGCCGATTTTTTTTTATAAGTACGTTAAAGTATGTATATTAATATAAAAAAAGTTTACCAGTCTATCCCAAGTCGAAATTTTTTTTCGATATTCCTTAATATTTCGAGCTGGGATGAAGATAAAGAAAAATAAAAAAAAAATACCACCGTGTAGAAGAAGTATTTTTCAATAAAAAAGTACATAGGCCTACGTATTTTTTTCGTCCTAGCAATGATTTGTCTGAAAAAAAATCGCAAAGTATTATTAAAATGCAAAATGTACAGTAAAAATAGACATTTGTGTGGGAATATGGTGCAGGTTAACCGATTTTGGCGTTTTTTTTAATTTGTTCTTTTTGATGAGTAGAAAAAAGTTTACAAAAATGTTTTTGTGCTCTCCCCCTTTAATTTTGTATTCAATAAAAACAGTTTGTTAAAGTGCCTATTTTAACGAGCATTTTATTATTTTTTTTTGCTGAAAACTTTTTTTAAATAAATAATATTAAAAAGTATTAACAAAAATGTATTTTTAATACAAAAAAATTATTTTTATTCACTAAATTTAGAAATACAGCTAAAACAAATACTAGGCCTACGGCAGAAATCACAGAAAGGGGAAATATCATTCATACATGTAGCTCATTCTAAATTGGATGAATTTTAATATATCGAATTCAAAGTTGACATAGAAGTTAAAATATATATTTTAAACATTTATGCTGAGTCTCAGCTTGTTATCTTGAAAATTACCCGATTCATAGCCACTTATCGATTTTAGGAGTACCTGACCCACCAGCTCATTTTAAACAGCTCCAGATTAGAAAATTTCCAAAATATGAACCTAAAAGTTTTTTTTACGCGTTAAACATATAGATTCAAACAAGATCAAGGAGTAAAAGCCTTTGTTATTATTTACTTTTAAAAGCACAAGTAACTTAAAAAAGTTTAATTTTAGACCTTTTTAGATTTTTTATCAAAACGCTTGAATTGATCGGCTGCAGATAAGGTAATTTTGTAAATATAGTTTTTGAAATAAATATAACAAAAACCAATTAATTGTGATTGTAAGTTCTGTACGAATTTTTAAATCGATATGTTTAAAAATGTCGATAATGGAGTCGTTGAATCCAAAGGTGATATAGTTAAAACGAGATAGGTAAATCAGAAGACTATTTTCAAGCGCCTCATATTAAAAAAAAAACATGAAGAAAATCGTCCATACTTAGTGAGAATATTTATACTGGTATATTCAACTTGTAAACACATTTGATGTTGATATTCCAAAAATTGACGAAAATGGAATAGATTGAAAGGGCATCAGCGTTCGGTAAGCAAAAAATCGTGAGGCTCGTTGATTAGTCTGATGGCTCTAGCTCATCAAATATTTAAGATACCAACTTAAGTCTTGGTATATAAGTTAAAAATAAACTCTTTACTTGTTATAACACGTTTTAATTCTATATATTACAAAATGGCGAACTTAGATCTGGTATACGTATGAACGAAAATGATTCATTGTTAATTAGTTATGCGTTCATAAATTTACTGGCTTATTATTTAGTTAAAAATTATGGTAGATGTATAATTTTTGTATATTATTTATATTATTGTTTATTTATATTTTGAAATTTCATACAAATTGGATGATTAACTTCAGAGAAAGTAGATTTTTTTAAGACAATTAATCGAGACTGATAGGCTTTTACGCTAGTCTTAAAGACATTTTATTATTTTGAATATAAAAAATTAGAATTTTTAAATAAATTTTGAATTCGCCATGTTGAATTTTTATATATTATATGAATCAGTTCTTACTAAAAACCCCAAATAACCAGTTTTCTTTTTCTTTGAGACACATTTTTTAAATTTCAATATATATATATATTTGGGTAATTTGTTAGATGATTATGTGTAATAAAAAAAACATGCCATCGTAAAGCTGACAATTTCCTCTTCAAAACGTAATATTACAACTATTTATTTAATACATTATAACTATGCAATATTTTATAATGTACTAGGCCGCGCTTAAAAAAAATAGGTCTGCAGCCATGCGGCCGAGTCGCGCTGCTGCGAAATACATAAATGCATTATAGATTGTTTTGCAGACAAACCATTGCTCGGACGAAAAAAAAACTTGTGTCGTTTTTTATTGAAAAATACTTTTTCTACATGGTGGTATTTTTTATTTTTATTTGTCTTCACCCCAGCTCGAAATATTAAGGAATGTCGAAAAAAAAATGTTTATAGATGTTTTTCAACTTTGGGAAATCAATAGACTGGTAAACTTTTTTTATGTTAATCTACATACTTTAATGTACTTACAAAAAAAAAAAATCAGCCGTATTACTGGAACTTTTGGTATAAAATTACCCCTACCGACTAGCCTAAACATAAAAATAAATAGTATAATTTAATAATATAATAATAATAATTTAAATTATTAAAACAAATTACATTTTGTAATTAATTATAGGAAATATTTTTACTTAATTAAAATATAAAATGTTTAAAGTTGGTTTCTAGCTTTTTAATACAAGTAGGCCTATTTAGTTTAAAGCTTGTCGTTTAGTACATTATTTTTATGTTTAAATAAGGATTACTGAAATAATCGATTGATTTCAACTAAAGTTATTAAACAGATTGCGGTCGGTTAGCTATACAAAATTATATTAATAATATCGTATTTGTATTTATTTGCATTTATAGCAATAATATTGTATTGTTTGCGTTTTTCTATTGCATTGAACAAACAGTATTGCTATTGTCTTAAATTATATATCTAAGTATAAAATATACTAATATTGTTTTGCTTTTTGTTTTTGTTATAAAATACATTTTTAAATGGTAGAAGGTGATACATGTTTTTTTTTTAGCTTTATTTAGCCATACAATATATATGTTTGCTATTTATTTAAAAGTTTCTATTTGTACCAAAGAAATATAAAACAATGTTATTGTAAAAATGTATATCGAGAACATATTGTATATTGGTTGTCAGTAAAGAATGAACATCTTTGTATCTTGTCTAGTATTTATTTGTGTTTGCCTATGACCTACTTTTACTATAAAGTTCAAGTAAATGACGCTTTCATAATTTGCAAATATTTGTAGTATATTCACTGGAAATTGTATGAAACGTTTCACTACTAAAGAATTTTAAACAAATTTGATACAACATGTATGTTATTTCACATGTATGATATAAATGTGTAATTAGTCAGTTAAAGGTCAGACTTTCAAGGGAAAGATCTTGTGTCACCGTATCTTATCTAATTGTACCAGTTGACCTTTGTAGGTTCTAATGATGAGGTTTTACATTGAATATTGATTTCAAATAAAAATATAAAATTCTTAACTTGAACTTTTTGTTTTATTTTTATTATTTTTCTATTTTATTATAATGCTACTTATATCGATAGTGGTTTTCTTGCTAATCGCTACACGTTATTTTGTTTAAGCTTGTGTGTCTGTTCTCCTTAGTGTATGTTATTAGAAGCTTCAAATCAATGTTTTTAATATACTAGTTGTGTTTTATAAGTGTAAGTATTATTGTTATTGATATTTAAACTATAAAATGTTAACAATTCACATAGGACGATATTTCGGATAAGTAATTGTGAAAAATGTACAAGTCATTAAACATCACTAAACATAACCTTAGTGATGAGGCAGCAACGTAATCACTTAAATGTTAAAGAAGGTTTTACAGCTGTTCACGAAATGATCGAAAAGGTCGTAAGAATGACTGACTGTAACGATGGGCTGTGAAAGGTTTAATAGTGGGGTGAGTTAGCTGAAAATTATACCAAAATATTTCACATCTGGCAACCAATTCGCCCTTTTGGATTTAGATAGTACATGGGTAGACGAGTCTAAAAAGCCCGGGACACAAATTTTCCTGGCCCTCTAGTGGTGTTGATGACGTAATCAAAATGGCCGACAAAGTTGGGTGACACTCTTCTACATTTCCCTTTATAACTCGGGTTTATATTTTTATATTAACCTATATTGTTAGTGATTATTAATCAGGAGAAAACGCGCTTTCAATGGTATATGTGACATTATTGTTTGTTTCATAATATCAGAAATATTTGTAACTTTATTTAAAATTTTGGTTTTTGATTTTGATTTTTTCGAAACATTTTGCTTAATAACTTGGAAGCCGTTGCATTTAGCTGAAAACGTGACCTATACTTTTTTGTTCGTCAGAAAAGTACCTTTCAAACGGCATACATGACTTCTATTTTATCTCATAACATTTGCTGAAAATTTGTCTAAACAATGAAGCGTTGCACAGCGAGTCGTTATGGCAACAATGTAATTTATATGGGATCCGAAAAATAAGAGAGCGGCTTTATAACTATTTAAGTAGCAAATGTAATTATTGTAATTTTGTATGTATATGTAAATAAATTCTAGCTTTTTTATGGGGTATTTGTTTCAATCGTAGTAATAATAAATGCTCCCAAACGTAATAATAAATAAAATAGATTATACATAAGATTCCATTCAGTAATACTAAATGTGTGATTCTTGTTTTATTCTTCTTTTTTATTGATTTCGTCTACCTCATAGAAAGACAGAAATTATCCAATCATATCAATGAAGAGGAAGTATGAATTGGTTGATGCTACGGCTGATCCAGTGGTGGCTTCGTTTGTATGAGACCTGTGTTTGTTATGCCAGAAGCATTCAAAAGAGCGCTTAATCATTCCGAAGTATGAATGTATAAGTATGAATACATATAAGGCAAACATTTTTGGTAAATGTGATGTACAACAGGTGTATTGATTAAATTATGGGATTTATTTTATGCATTCTTCAGTGTCAGTTGGCGGTGTCGCTTATCCCTCCGGTATGGTCTGTAACGGGGTCCAGTCTGGTTAGTGCGATCAGATCCCAGTGTTGCCGCATCTTTACACTTGGCTAATACACAATACCATAGCGATGTTTATCCAGAATGTCAATAGGTTTCTCAGAGAAAGTATAGACAAATAATATGTATATGTTAAGGTATAAAAGGCATAACTCTTACTGAGGAATAATTATTAGCGTCAGTTATTTGCATAGTTAAGATAATAATATACTTTTTCCAAACAACTAACTTAAGCAAAATGAATAATAGCCACATTCCTTGTCGTGACAGCTGACGTCTTAAATAATTCTACCACTTTAAAAACAGTTTTCAGACACATTAAAAACTTTTTCTCGACGTTTAAATATAATAATATTCAGTAGTTTTATACGATTTTTTTTACCTACATTATAAAAGCATACATATATAAAGTAAGCTAAAACAAATTTACAACTAAATGCAGGGTGAAATCAATGAGCACTGTTATGTATAAATACAAAAAATATTTAGGTATGTATTTTTATTAAAACTTGAAATAAGTGAAGATAATAAGCTGTAGATTGTTTACTAAACAAGTAAGTGTAAACAACTAACTAAATTACTTTCTATTTTACGACAATATTAGCACTTTAAAAAAAGAAACTTACTTGTTAATTTAAACATGTAAATATAGGCGTATAGTATAATACATAATTTAGGATTCCAAAGCTAGAGGAACAAAACACCTCCTAAGAACGGGATTTTATTAATCTATAGAAACAATGTAATACATTAATAATAATAAAATAGCATATTGTTGTTGTGATTCCATTTCTACGTATCTCTTGATACAAATTTACGGCAAATTAAGCACATATTTAACCAAGCAATTGATTTTTCTGTTGTACTTCTTGTATAGTTTATTTGTATAATAATGTTTACAGACTAAGTAAACCTTCAACAGTGCACCTTCTACAGCAGTTAAATTTTACGGTTTATAATTATGGTCTGTTAAACCATAAACGTTTCCAGAAGTCTCTTCTCTGGATTGTATTGAAAATTTTCCTCTATCTCGTCTAGTTTTAATTTCGAATCAACATAGTTGCAATTCTTGTTCTGTTTATATTTTGGCAAGTCTAATAATTAACATATCCTATTGCATCCAACTTCTGAGGTAGGAACACAGTCTGCACATAGTATAAAAAAGATCGCTAACCTGAAACAGTTGTTATTTAACAGAAAGTACGACCTCTACCAACTACAATAATATGGGTGCAATATTTTTAATGTGATAATCAAAATTAAACTAGTAATCTATTGTACAATAAAGATTTGAGATTTATAATTGACATAGACAGACAATGTTTGTGTCATCTAAAATGGTGAGAGTTTGCAATTATTTTTGAAATCGTTCATAGTACTGCACTTTAGAAATAGAAATTGATTCTGCACAAACAAGACCCAATTTTGCCTAAATTTTAATATAAGTTTAACAGTCATATAAGTTTGGTATGATAAATTAGTTTTAAGAAGATTACAATCTTAGTTAAAACTACATCATTTAAAGTTGCATAATTTCTTAAATAGAATAGTTATAATTATGAATATTTTAAGTGAAAATGATCATGTATGTGTCTCTTTACTAGTATTTTTCTTATGAACTGCTAATAGTGAGGTAAACAAGTACGATTAATTTAAAAAAAACAAAGTGAAAACAGTATTTATTTATATAAGTCTACAATACAAAACGACATCATTATGTATAAGTACTTAGTATTTATTGGCTCTTTTTGTCTTACTGGGGACATTAGCAATGTAAAGCATGTATATGACTGATACTTCTAACGTGATAGGGAAATTTTTGTTCGGCCTTGTTATGATTTTAATTGAATCAGGAATAAATTTGATTTTCATTATACATAAAGAAATTGTTTATTTTAAATTCTGGGTATACTAATTTTTTAGTATAATATTAACTAATATAATTAGATCAAAATCTCGATATTTAAACATATTTATTTTTCTAGCGTAAAACAGTTCAACTAATCCACATAAACGTTTAAAGTGCACAATTTAAATGATACAACTAACAAGGAAAACTAAACCGAATACTGTCAAGTATATAACATTTAATATAAACGTTTCCATTATAACGATGCACAGTAAGCATATTGTAACAACGTGTTTACTATCGCAGTGGATCATACTATACACAAATATTAAGCTTTTTATTACATCATTATTAATAATTTTTATTTATTTAGGAATAATGGTTTTGGAGACCATGATAAAATACTAAGACTTTTATATATGTATGATTATTACAAAGTAAATACAATTAAACAAATTCATTTCTTGTTGTTATAGAAATAATACGATTTACAGTAATAATTGTTAATATAAAAAACAGGAAAACGATCAACATTAAAATTTAATCTCGCCAGTTAGAATAGTTTATAACAAGGTGGATACCTAACTTTACAAAAATACACTCGTTTTTGACACGCTCAAGATCAGATTTAGAATGAGTTATGAATCTGTGAATTTGTCACTTAATATTTGCGTAGGTTTATGGGTGTACAAAATGTTATGGGTGTTGCTCAAGTTAGTAGGTACTACTATAGGCTAACTTACTACTACTATAGGCTATTTGGTTTGGAATATAATATTAAGTGTGGGTTGCTATTGTTACTGAATAAAGGGACTGCAATGACTTTATGTATCAAAAAACTAAGTTTGTGAAGTTTGTATATACTTTTTCTTTAACTTTAAATCTATTCACAATATCAGATAAATTATTTATATTAGAATTGTATAACTACATAAACTTTAACAAGATTGAAACAATATTTAAAATTGTAAAAAATTGTTGGACATCCATGATTCTTTATTTTTTACAATAAAAAATGTAAACATCAATTCAATACAAACAAATTATAACTTAAACTAGTGGCTTGTAGGGGCTAAAGCCCCTAATTTATGTTCCGTTACTGATACATAACGTGAAATAAACTATGTAGTCATTTTGAAAACTTTATGTTTTAGAACAAAGTATTTTAGCAAAACATCTTTGAAAACAATATTCTTTGTGTAATATCCACAGTTGTCCTTTCCCGGTTCACTGGTTTTTTTGATGACTACTTTTACATCTTGAGGTGTTTTTACTCTTCTAAAGGCCACATATAGCTGGCCGTGTGTGAAAACTTATGACGGTAAGTAAATGCCGATTTTGTCATAGGTTTGACCCTGTCCTTTATTAATTGTTACAGCAAATGATATCTGTATTGGAAATTGTACTCTTGTCATATGGAAAGGCATGGTTAGGTCTGTTGAAATGATTTTTATCCTTGGTAAGAAAACTACAGTAGCTTTTCGAAACCCTGTTATTATTTAGACATTTGTCATACATTTCCAACACCAATATTCGCACTCCATTTACTAAACCGGAACCCATATTCATGTTTCTTATAAGCATAACAATTGTAACACATTTTAACTTAAGACGGTTCTGTACCTGAATGGAATATCAGGTTTTATGATGCAATAGTACTGCGTTTAGGCTCCCTACTAGGAGTAGTTCATAGATTAGTCGCTAGTCGGATGTTATAGTTTTATTGGTGGAGTAAAGCAAATGACATTGCCCCACCCATCGCTGCATTTTGTTACAAGTAAAGTTACAAGCGTTTTCTTTCCTTTATGCAAACACACATAGAAGCCTAGCCGGTGCGATGTTGCATTAGATTTAGGCTCTGAACTTAGGCTTATAAGTTGATAACTCCCGAGAATATTGTTTTAAATGATAAGGATGAGTTTTAAATATATAGGTCTACAGTTAGACAATCAAACAAAAGCCTATATTTGTATTGGTAATGACCGTTTTATGAGTGAAAATGAGATGGAAAGTATAGAAACGTATTTTATATGTAGTGTAGAAACAAATCTCCTAGATAAAATTAAATTATGTACGGTATGCTATTTTAAGTTTGTACCCAAAAATAATAACATCTTCTGTATAATATTTGTTTAGCGAATCTTTAATACATTTCATTAATTTATTGTCGGCATTTTTTACTAAATATAAAAAATATACCTACAAGTTTATAACCAAATCAATTAATTTTAATATTATGGTGATACTTACATATTAAATTATCTATAGGCCTAAGACTTGAAGTTGGTATCCAATAAGAATAATATATTCTTTATAACATTTGTTTAGCAAACTTTTAATATATTTCATTAATTTATTGTCGGCATTGTTTACCAAATATACAAAATATACCTACAAGTTTATAACCAAATCAATTAATTTTAATATTATAGTGATACTTACATATTAAATTATGTATAAAACTTGAAGTTGGTACCCAATAAGAATAATATATTCTTTACTAGCTGACCCGTACGGCGTTGCCCGTGGTGGTTGGTATTTTCAGTCTTTTTAACGTAATTGTATTCTTTTTAAGTGTTCAGTCAGTGAGTGGTATTTGGCTTTTATATATCTTAAATAATTAGCCCAATAATTGGTGTTTTAGTTCATTGTAGGCCTAACCTAAAATTATATTCAGTTTTTGATCCAAATCAGTTGTTGATAAAAATCAGCTGTTTTAAGCTTTTCATACGAACAGCTGTTTTTTGTGCCCCTGATAAAATCAAAAGAAATCTTTCTTCTTCTTCCTTATGATTGACCTTCCATAAGATTAACATTGAAACTTTGAGGGCCACTGGGGCGTAGCCCTAATGTCCTAGGACTTCGGTAAATGGCCTAAAACCTTCCCAGGGTTAACCTGTGTTACTATGCAAAATTTCAAAGCAATCGGATGGACGGTTTGGTAACGCATAAAGGACAAACAGACAAACGTACAAACAGACAAACGTACAAACAGACGGACATACATTGAATTTTATATATATAGATAACACTTGCTTACCAAAACTTTAATAAATTTCATTACCGGTAGTTTATTGTCGGCACCAGGGATTTACTGGTGCCGGAACGCCATTCCGGTACATTGTGACTATGCGAGCCAACTACAGTAAAGTCTCCCACATTGTCTCTCAACTCGGAATATTTGATATAATTCCAAGAGGATTATTAGATCCTTTTTTGTGTAAAAAGAAATGTCCAACTTGGGAAGACTAGACACCCTTTTGCCAGTCTCGCGCGGCACGCCTTTGATGTTCGGCTAGCGCTGCGAACGACTACTAATAAGAGACTGATGATTCAGAGTAGAGGTGGCCGACCATCGATTTTTAAACTTTTATAAATAATTAACCTTTTCAGCATGAAAAAGTTTAACACATTGAAGAAATTATTGTAATCAAAATAAGGCCAAATAATATAAGATCATGATATAATTTGGACCACATTTAGTGATTAATACTTATCGAATAACTCATTTAATTTCAAGATTAATTAATTAAAAAATATATCTAAATGAGAGCACAACACGCAATACATACAAATAATGGCTGTACACTGAGAAACGCCGTCATAAATACAAGGTCATAAAGCGCCCCGAAAGAGGAAAATATTTAAACGTAGGTATTTGAACCCCGGTCGCACGGCTATTTAGTGACTGTACTCAGCGACATGCGACTGCACGCGGTACATGCTACATTGTACCTCTCGTATTTGACCTCTCACGAACTGCCAAAAAATGGCTGGTCAGCTAGAATAATTCACTAACAAGCGTCTGTGTTGTGTTCTCGTGATAAGCTTGCTTGTGTTTAACTGTTTTTGTATAAGAAAAGTCTTTCTTGATATACATAAAATGTATTTAGACTTTACTGTGGATTAAAATTTCTGATTAAGGCTATTGACTAAATAAGAGACATTTTGCAAGTTTTTGCTTAAAATAATATGTGTCTCTAAAATTTGGTATGTGATATATACAAATAAAAAAATAGTTAAAAAATACAAAGTATAGATGTGCAGGGCCTACTTTTCTTATAAAAGTAAGCATATTATCTGCACCCTTAAATCAATAAAGATATGTAATATAGGGGTTTTAAAAGTGAATATTTCAAAATTTTCCCAAACCCCTGACGGCACTGTTTACTAAATAATATTAAAAAAATATACCTACAAGTTTATAACCAAAACAACTTATTTTAATGTTATGGTGATATTTACATATCAAATTTACTAGGACTAAGTGTTGAGATAGTATAACAATCCAATAATAGGTTATATAAAAAATAGGCCCTATAAATACAAGAAATGTTACACTAGTATAAATACATAAAAACGCAACAAAATGCAATAGGTACTGTACATAAAAAAATGCAATGCATAAATGTTAAAACAAATAATAACGTTTTAGTAACAGCTTATATAAAAGTAGTTTTACAAAACAATATAAACATATAGACAGTTTACATAACAAGGAGTACCAAAGTGTTAAAACATAAAAGTCCAATAATAGGTTATATAAAAATAAAATAGTCCCTATAAATACGAGAAACGTTACAATAGAAAAAAATACGTAAAAACACAACAAAATACA
>JAGFPH010013026.1:16892-27897 GCA_018207615.1 Philaenus spumarius
TGGTCCACCGCCTTTTGACTGTTCCTCTTAAGAAAATTGATTATGACCATGAATTGAGTATTGTTAAGCACATTGCTTCCATTAACGGATACAATAACACCCTGATCGATAGTCTGATCAACAAACACAAAAGGAAGTGCTTTAATACTAATAAAGAAAAACGGAAATACGTCTCTACGGAATACGGAACAACACTTAACCACACAATGCGTAACGAAATGGCCAAAAACAATTTCGTAATCGCTTTCAAAACATCCAACCAACCGGAACGCCTACTTAGTCGCAATCACACCAGTCTCGACTTGGCCAATAAAACTGGAATATACCAACTTTCCTGTAATGATTGTCCCAGTTTTTATATAGGCCAAACGGGCAGGCCCTTCATTAAGAGATTCAAGGAGCACTTACCAAAAAGCACAAATAGTTTAAACCACCCCAAATCAAATTTCGCCGAGCACCTGATAAATAGTCTCCACAGCTACAGTAATTTCAATGCTAACATGAGCATCTTGCAACTATGTAATAAAGGCCGTTATATGGACACATGGGAGGAATTCGCCATCTATAGGGCTTCTAAGACCAGTAATCAACACCTACTGAATGACAAGATATCTTTCCAAGCGAACATTGTGTTCGATACCTTAATTGATATCGAGAACAAAAAAGGGCCTTCCGTTCGCCCTCCGGCACACATTCATGCAGCAATTTGCGATAACGGCCTAACTTAAATTCATTCACCCATTAGTTCGCCTACCCTCGGCCGAGTAACATGTGCACATATTTTAGCGCTCGTATTTTGTGTTCCGTACATAGTGTTTGTGTTCGTGTGTTTGTGATTAATGTTCTACGACAATCTCAATTAACAGTGAGTGATGTGATTTTGTTTTCATGTTTTTTGTATGTAAATTAATGTGACCGGATGATGGGGTAACCCGAAACCGTGGTCGTCACAAAACATAAACAAGGATTGGATGACAGCAGACAGGTAACTTATACCTACTTATTAAATTGTTATAATTTTCCAATCGGGGAGCTTACATGATGAAATTAATTATTTAGTATGGTTTCAAACAGTTCTTTGTAAAGCAATACATGTGATGGCTAAATTATGACCTTACATTGCATGTAAGAATGTGTTTAGTTACTATACGAATTATATAAAGTTCGGACCTTATAAATGTAACCTAAATTATATTACATACCTGAAAACGAGTATTAAGTTGGGTGAAAATTGGAATGCTCATTAAATAAGTAATATAATATAGATGTATTTTAAATAAAACAATTATTGAATATAATTAACTGTTATTTTACAATGTACCAAGTGCTAAAAAAGTGCTTTTAGTAAAACTTTGAATCAATACACATTTTTTTATATTATATATGCGTGAGAATTGCATAATAACCCACACTTATTTTATAAAATTATTATAAGGTTATATGGAAATATGGTGTTGCTTAACCTACTATCTGCATAATAGTTAATTACAAAAACCTATGTTTAACATAAAATAATAAATGTCACAGAGCATAATTTACGTCGGGCATAACAACATACTATCCTTCAAAAAGATAAGATATTATATATCGCACGGCAGCCTATCACTATATTGTGTTTTCGATAAACTTAACGATAAAATACGTAATATTTTTTTTTCTTTGTGGTATTAAGTTTGTAAGTAATTATTTAAACAAATGTATATATAAATAAATAATAATAATTTTGTATTATGAAATTAAATTTAAATTTAAATATTTAAATATGTAAAACAAACAATCTAAATAAATATAGGTATTCGCAGACCAAATTGTATTCCTTGTTGTTAAAACCTTAACAAAAATACAATATAATGTTCCAAGTTGTTTATTATAGCTTTAGTAGCACTAAATATAAATAAAGTAACATATAAGCCTGGTAATAATTCATGTTTTCACAGAATATATAACAGTTTTGTACACGTTAAGAATAATTTTTGTCATTATATTCAACATATATCTATTATACAATTTTGTATTATATATTATGCAAGTTTTTGTGTGGAAGTTTGTAAAACATCTGCTTACGACTGTGGCAGTTTTAAGTAGAAGCCTCATTAAAGGTTTGAAGGGGTTGAGTTACTTTGCAGCAAACTTTCTTTTATAAAATCTGATTCTGCAGTGAAACAGCTAACTAAAAAATGCAAATAATAATTATTATAGAAATACAAAATGTTTGAAAACTTTCAGAACTAGTACAAACTTTGAACGAAATTGTTAGTTTGTTTCAAAATTGTTGATTTTGTTTTATACTTTTCAGACCAATTAAAATATCTAATTATATTTTACATACTTTAACACATTTGTTAGATATAATGTCATGCAACTATCTTAAACGAATTTTACATATGTAAATCTAATTATTTCAAGTATATTATTTCTCATATAAGAACATTTTTTGAAACAAATATCTAAACATAAAAACTGCAGCTTTAAGAAATTACTCAATATAGTCTTCAAAGGTATAGGGTATACATAACTTGCTCTCATTGTTTATATACATTATGATTGTCTGAGCTTTGGATAAGCATCTGCATTTTAAGGTATGCAAGATTTGCTTGTCAAAACTAATAATGTTGCTTTAACTATGGTTAGTGAGTGAGAAGTATTTTACTTTTATAATTGCCACTTAAAATACACCTCATACTTTTTCATTCTAAGACAAATGTTACATATTTTTACATGTGCAGTTTAATTCATTGAGGTTATACATATTTACCCCGAACAAACACAAGACTTTTATAATTGTGTATTTAGCAAAGTTAATTAAATAAACTTTTCTTGATTTTTGTAGATTTTATCCCTTCAGTGAACTACGATCTACTCCGTCAGCGTACACATTTACAAATAAATATCAGCAGTAATAAAGTGTTTTATTACGTAATTCTTAAAACATAATTTAATGATAATTATATTTACACGAATTGTAACTCATGAATTGAATTCTATATGAACTTCTGATAGAAAAATATAGAAAGCAGAGACAATAAACATGTGTTGTTCCTAAAATAAAAATGAAATACTTGCTTACCTTCATAACGCCATGCAAATTATTATAAATTAAGATTTAATTAAGACGAATGTGGCAATAGTAAGCGCTATACGAGACTATGCTATAAGCTGTATATTGGGGTGGGTGTATAGGTTTATTATATGAGGGATTTGAAAGCCCACTTTGCAGACAATAATTTTATTAATATCATTGTGTCATATAGCTCCCGGATTGATTAATAAATAACTATATACATTAGGTATAAATTTACCTGTTCAACCTCTATCAATCATTGTTATTTATATTTTTTATTGTGACGACTGCAGTTTCGGTTTACACCACCATCTGGTCACATAAATATCACGCACATATAAAACTAAATTAAAACACCATGTCACTCGATGTCAAGGTAGTTATAAAAAACACTAAACACTAACGAGTACACGAAACACATAACACACAAACAATTATTAAATAATTCGAAATACTGTCTAGGCAGAGGTAAAATGACTACTGAAGCATTGTAATGTTCTGTGTAGTAGGTCCAATCGTTGCCTTCGTCGAATGTATTGCTTTTTTTGTATCTGTCATATTAATTAGTGTGTCATATAAAGTGTTTTATTAAAAGGATGTTTTATCATTTAACAAGTTTTGTTTATCAGGCTCCGTAAATCGCGAATTCTTTCCAAGAGTCCATGTATAGGCCTTTTTTTTTACAAATGTGTAATATGTTCATATTCTGTATTATTTAATTCATATTATGTAATAATAAAATTATTATTAGCAATTAAATGTTAGTAGTTAAATATTTATATTATAGGTAGTTATATATTGTTAAGTAAGGTTAGAAAAAAAATTAAAACAATAATAAATAATTTTATAATATTGTTTTTCGTATGTAATTCGTTAAATACGTACTTATTAGATATTCTGTACTTTGCAGGTATATTTCACAGGATTACAATTTCGTGACATAACTAACAAACTAAAATATTAGTATTTGTATAAAAATATAGTTAATATTTGTTAGATTAAATTATTCATATTAGTACATTTATTTAAAATACAAGACGAGATTTTCGCAAAGAATATAATATTGATAGATACTAAAAGCATACTATATTATAATTTATTTTTATTAACCTAATTTAGCCTAAACGCCGAATCATTATTATTTACCTAACACAGCCATACCAAATCGCAGTAAGAATATTCTCTTTAAAGTCTCTTCTAATGTATTATTTATTAGAATTTTTGTGTTACAAAGAGCAAGTAGAAACACATTTAATTAAGAAAAGGGTTCTAAGGCTTTGGTTAAACAAATCACTTCTTCTTGAAGCTTGGGTGTATAATAAATAGTGCTCTAGCGTGAGTTAGTGGATGATTTATTATGAAAGATCCCACGTCAGTTGTGTCATATGACATTAATAAAGAGAAGTAATTTATTTCCTGTTATATGCAATTACGTGGGACATGATAATGTTGGATGTGGGTGTTTCTTTTTGACTTCCAAAATATACTGACATTATAAAAGGTTTTAACTTGCGCCATATCATTAAACGTATAAATAATATTCTGCTAGGTTGTAACTTTATTTAAAATTAAAATAATAAATTATTTATAAAATAATTAATAACTAAAAATGGAATTTAATCAGGAGTGGGACTTTTAAAATGTTAAGTATTTATTTTAAATCCACATGCAAAAAAGCACAAATAGTATGTATGGTTTCAAGAACAAGATTTTGTATTTAGTTTTATTGTTGCAGTGGTAATTCAAAAAAGCTGTTTTTAATCAAACCAAACACAATAACTACACTAAAACTGAATAGCCTAATATAACCTGATTCCCTTGAGTGCAATTTTACTGTACTTTGTATTAGCCAAATTGTACATGCATTTGAACAAAAAGTAAAGTGCTGTGCGAGGGCCATAGCTTTTGATAACATTGTGGAATCAGTTATGAAATTTCAGATTGCCATTACAGGTGTTCAACCCCCAACTAAACCATCAATAATTAGGTGGAAACATTCCTTGTTGGATACGAAAAGCGTGGTCAAAAGTATTTTCGAGTTCCTAATGAGGGAAGAACTGGTATGGGCTTCTGGTATGGTTTACTCCAATCACAAGGTAAACCAAATTCTCTGAATGATAGAGCTTGAAACTTTATTTTCCAAATCTTTTATGTAGATAATTCTTAAAGGAAAAAATATGTCACAAAAGAAATTTACTTAAATAAATTCATAATTTACTTGAAGATGATCCTTGTAGAAGAGTTGAATTTTGGTCTCACATAATTAAGTTTCATTAGTATAATCCTTATTGCCTTACTCGTTATCAAATTTCTACCGTAATGGTAAATGCTAAAAGTGATAATTGTGATTGTTACAACGCCAATTATCCTTGCATTCTTGAAAATAGTCTACTTAAATAAGAAGGAATACAGTGTTGGTTGTGAAATTTCAGACAGTATCTTGACAGGAAGCAGGTGTGAACAAGTGTTTATCAACATGTATTGTCGTATTTACCAAATGAACCAACCTTTCCAACTAAATATTGCTGCATTTCGCTAGCAAATTATTCATATTGCAAACTTTAATGGCTCTCGGATAGGTCGTGGAAGTAACTTTTTTGTTTGATCAGTCTGGTTTCTTGATTTAACTGTGTGTGGCATTTTCTTATGGTGTTATTTAAAGGGTGTGTTCTAACTAAGTTTCAGCAATTATTATGAGGATTTAAACATCGTTATAGAAGAAGATCTTTTTCTGGCACTACAGAATTTCTTTTCTTGTGGATGGGTTTCAGTTTGAATAAGTAAATTTTATAGTAACATTTTTAATGGTTTTAGTTGGTTTTAACAATTTTGACCCGGACCAAAAAATTTTAATACAAAATCTGTACGTACAAATATCTACCACAAAAACGTCAAAATATACCAGAGCCTTAAGAGGCTATATGTGTGCTTTGTTAATATGTGTGCTATTTTTATAAGTGAAAACTCAAAATGTTAGGAATAAAGTTTATTACACAATAAAAATATATTTATAATTATATAAAGTTTTTAATCCTCACCTCATAAAAAAATAACAACAATAATAAATAAAACTTAAATGTTTTTTTGAGACTTTACAAAAGAAATAAATACAAATGAATACAAGACATGGGAAGGTACACCTTTCATTCTAAATTTTATTTTCTGTATATATAAAAGAAAATTTCTTTCTGTATCAAATAAATTTCAAACTTTTAAAAACATTTTTTATAATTTGATGCTACATGTAAACAAACCGGTAAAACAAAATTTAACATACGAAATAAATATATAAGGAAAAATTAAGTACTCACCAAATTTATATTGCAGTATTCACTTTTATGTATTTGTCTTTTTATAACAACACAGAAATATTTGTATTTACGCTTATATTTATACTAAAAGATAACTTTTTTTTTAAGACTAGGCTTAGGCATTACTACAGACATTCTTCAATAAGCGTTCTGGGTGACATCTATCCTTAGGGACATATTAAACAAGCCCTGATAGCGCCACATTTTCAACATCGCTTTATTGTGTAAATGGAAATACCGTGGGCCATGTTATGCAAGCACTTTTTATAAATTAGATTTCTACCAATAAATTGTACTTAACAAACATAACACAAGCAGTACTTTGATTTATTTCTATTTATAGTTCTTCTTTCATCAGCCATTTGGTTTGTATGAAAATCTGAGAAATTACCTTATATTTTTCAATTGATAGTACCTCCAATTTCTTTGTATGTATAAATAAGATATGGGGTACAAATATTTATGTTGCTACTTGTAGGATAAATATCATATGTTATAACAACAGAATATGTGTAATTTCCTACCCAATTTTTTGTAATAAATGTCAGATCATTAAACATAATAATTGATTTTAAAATATATTTAATATTTGTGTAATTGGCATACAATGAGTAGTTGTTTATTACAGCAGGGTTTCCTTATTGAGAATCCATTTCTCTTTTAGTTGTCTGTAAAATAATAAAAACATTGTAATTACTTTCGAAATGTCACTTAAAATGATTAAAAGCATAAGTTACTATGAAGAAGAAAACACTAGAGAATAGTGTTTATGATGTTAGAACACGGAGAACAGCTGTACAGATATATGTTTCATTGTCATTTAATAATTTTACATTAAAGTATTTAGGTTATTAAGTTTTGGATGTTCAAACTATTCGGAGAAATGATGAAAAATTCCATATAATTACAAAATATAATGATTCATAATGAGGGTTTTGAACAAATAACGCAATGCATGATTACTACAATAAACTATATTAAGTATTACACATAATTAGTATTGATTTTATTATTATTTTTGTGTGAAATACAGTCTCAATCAAAATTTAAATAAAAATATATATAATTTATAGCAGTAAAACGACAAAACCACCCAAGCCTCAAAAGATTAATAGCAATTAAGAAAACTCGAGCGTTAAACTTTTCCATATAAAGCAAATACTTTTGTTGTTATCTAAACTATTTTAATTGTCTCTTCGTGATGCAGTAAAAAAACAACTTTTGGGATTAGTATGAAACATTTTGTAAAGAAATACCAAACAGAAATTAGATAAAGAATATTGGAAGATAACTTGTTAGAAAAATTACCGTCTTAAGTATTATACTTTTATTTTACTTGTCGATTACAAAATATTATTAAGTACTTGTTTTCCATCTATTTCTCTTTAAAGCTAAGTAAATACACATTTGTATAATTAACTTGATGGCTAAGACTTCAAAATACAAGTCTTTTACAATTGGAACAAAAATAATTATTACTAAAGTACAATAGCCATTGCACTAACACAATGATATTATTTCGAACCTGTGTATATTAAATAATAATAATAATAATATTTACTCACAGTTTGTTAAAAATATCTTCAAAGTAATCTAAGATGATGGTCGTTTACTAACCTAAAATTACTTATTCCTAAAACTTTTATAATCTGTATCCTAGGTTCTGTTTATGTGTTATTATTTAAATGTGTTTTTTTTTTATATATAAAAAATTAATTAAAACATTTAATATTAAATTTTGTTAATAATACAAATATTCCTAAGCAATACTTATAGTTATCATGTAACTTTAAATTGTTTAGTTTTGAAATCTGCATTTGGTTTTGTGCAATTAAAAAAAAAAAACACACATATATTATAATATAAAGCAATTTTCTTTCTTTTGGTACAAAATATTAGATTTTTTGTAGTTAAATAAAATTGTGCTGCAGTTAGGTTTTTTACAAATTTCAAAATTGATTTCCTTTTAGAAGACACAGTTAACGTTGTTTACTAAGTTTAGCTATTTTATGGTAGCTAAATATTGCGTTACATTCATATTTTAATTTATTATCAATGAATTTAATTGTTGAGTTTAATCTAGGTCATATTTCGTTTCGACAATGCAATTTTTAAAAGTAAAACTGTACTTTATGTCACGTGACTATCCCCGGACAGTCAAAGAAAAGCTTCACCAGTTTAACGAAATGAAATTTGTGTTGGAAATTTAAATAGAATCGATTACCTTCATTTATTGCGACCAAAATATAATTTTGGGTCAATAGTGATATGGTTATTATTTAGTCAAAATAACTTTTGCTTATGTTTAGTCATAATAATTAATTATGTTTTTGAGTAAATATGATAGTACTTTGTTATTATTTGGATAATTCATTCTACTTTATATCACTTTAAATTATTTATTTTGATAAACAATACAAATAATATGTGTTAATGTTATTATTAATCAGTCGTTTTATATCTTTATACTTTTAGAAATATTATAATATTCTCTAAAGTTAAATAACCAATATAAAAACTTTTATGCACTTTAATATAAAATGGTTTACAATAAAACAGTAAAGAAAACGTTAACGCTATAATATGTCTTTTCCCGTATTTATAGGAGTCCTTTATTGCTTTAATGATTCATAATATAACAATATCTTTAAAACAGTTTTTAGAGATTATTTGGACATTTGGTTTAAGTGACACAAAATAATACGAGCTGAGATTTATTATATTATTTTAATAAAAGTAACAGGCAGTTAATGTAAGGGTTTATAAATATGACCCTTTTATTACATTAATCTTAATTCTAACATAGTTGTACAAGTGATCCTTTTCCAACACAACCCATTTTTGCTTGGTTTATTGTGTAAACTGGCATAAGAGAAGCATTACATCTTGATGAAGATGAATTACGGATTTCCAGAAAAATACGATAAACCTTTTGTAGTTGTATTTGAAACAAGACGTTATATAGCATTCTATTTAAAATTATATTTTTGATTGTTCCTCTTAGTTGTATGTAAGAATTTATAATTAATTTTTACAAGCGTTTCTTTGATAAGTGAGTAGTCAACTCTATCGTAATAGTTGTTTTGATTGTAAAACTATAAACCTTATTTACAGAATATTTGATGTGAAATAAAAACAATACATATTATATAAAAATCAGTTAATCGATGTTTTAAATGTGACCCGACGGCTTGTATTAATCTTAAATATTATAATTTAGTATAAATGTAACTAAATTTCAATACCTGCTTCTTTTAATTAATTGTAGGTGTGTATTTACATCTTGAAATGATATTTGATTTATACATGGGGTTGCTGTCTCTTTAGTCTAAGACTAAAACATTATTATACAATTTTCTAATTAAATAATTTTCAAATAATCCTATTAATTTCCCTGTAGTTCTTATTAGTTTCGACGCAACCAATGTCATTGAGGAAGACGAAAATTCTAGAGGATAAAAACATAACACAAAGCACTACACAACAGATAAAAGTACAAACACATAATTTTCATCATTAAATTGTCGTACAAAATTTAAAATGGGACATAGCTTTCCACACATGTACTTGAGGGTCGTCTCAAACGCATTAATAAAAAAAATTAAAATAATGGATAGTAGGATTCAAAGTAATGAATTATTATTATACACTTTGACTATTACTACTATAATAGACCTATATACAAATTTATGTATAACAATATCAGTAAAAATAAGATACAGTAGTATTCATGCAATAAGTAAAATTTTATACAAAAACATTTAAACATAATCGATCGTGCAACCAAAGCTGTTAACCAAGCTCTGTGGTTTGTGGCACGCTAAGCCAGTTAGATTCGCAACCATAAATTAAACTAATAATCCACACCATCATTAGTTTAACTTCTTGATTTTTAAATAAATACTTTTAACTAATGTGTTTCATTTATATTTACTTTAAAACTTATTTTCAAAAATTGTATCTAAAATTATTAATTATCTAACTAAATTCAATTAGAAACGGAACAATTTTATAAAATAAGTAGTAAACAATTTTAATGTTCATTGTTTCGTAACACCAGATTACATTCTTAATGACAAGCTATCATTTCAATCAAACTCATCTGAAACCGCAATGAGATACGAATAGCCGATATGAATTGTTTAACCTTTAAACTTGTCCTAATCGCAAATGCCATAGTCAGCGGTCTACGAAACGATGTGCACCTACAGAATTTTTATAAATGTAAAAACTTGTGTGTGTGTAATGTTTTTTGTTTTATTTAAGTGTTTATTTAATGTTTGACGAACTCTACGGAGTGAAATACTGAAGATGGGGTTGCGACCTCGAAACGCGTCTAATAAATAAGACGAAGAAGAAGCCACATGACGGAGTATATACCCAGACAGCACAAGATATTTATAAGATATCTATTATTGTTGTTATATAGTCTAAAGATATCTATAGATATGTCTGCACATATAATAGATATCTAAACTAGGATAATTGATGTATGTAGACTTTAATAAATGTATCGTAGATATCTACTTTCAAATGTTTGGTAGATATCTATATATAAATATCTCAGAGATATCTATAGATATCTATATATATATCTGTATATATAGAATAAATATCTAAAGATATCTACAGA
>JAGFPH010013027.1:0-12026 GCA_018207615.1 Philaenus spumarius
AATTTTCAAGATAACAAGCTGAGACTCAGCATAAATGTTTAAAATATATATTTTAACTCCTATACCAAGTTTCAATTCGATATATTAAAATTCAGTCAATTTAGAATGAGCCAACGCTTAATATATGAATAAGATGTCCCCTTTTAGTGATTTCCCCTGCTGCAAAATACATACCTGCATTATCGAATTTTTTCCAGACAAACCATTGCTCGTACGAAATAAATACATATGACCTTTTTTGTTGAAAAATATCTCCCCTACACGGTGGTATGTTTTATTTTTCTCTATCTTCATCCCAGCTCAAAATATTAAGGGTAATCGAAAAAAAATGGTAATCGATTTTTTTTCGACTTTGGGAAATTGATAGACTGGTAAACTTTTTTTATGTTAATCTACATACTTTAAGGTACTTATAAAACAAAAATCAGCCGTATTGTAAATTACTGGAACTTTTGGTCTAAATTGACCCCTACCGACTGGCCTATTAATTTAGTTTATACGTTAATTCTTTTTTGTAGTTAACATATTTATTTCAAAATTCCAAGATGTAACCCAACAGCACCACAAAGACAACTTTTACAGCTTCTGGTTTTGTAGTAACAAACAACGAAATCGACAAAGTGTAAGACATTATATAAAATAAATAAAAGTAACACAATTATATTCTCACATAAACAAGCAAAATATAAAAAAATTTTACTTTAACCTACTGTTTTCATCCCAAAATACAATAATTCGTGGCTAATGTATCGTCCGCTTGCAGTTTTGTTTCCATTTGTTTATGTTTAGTCAGCCAAAGTAAGGCACCATTTCGACAAAACACATAACCCGGACGCAAAAGCGAAACACATCGTAAATTTCCATCAAAATCAGACACAGTTTTGTGTTAAAAAACGTAAAAAAACATAAACACTTAAAATTTAAATTATTTATTATTTAGGGAAGATTGTCGTTAAACTATATAAGAACTTTTTAATCCATTTTAATAGCAATTATTTAGTCTAGATTTTTAACCATGAAGACTATCTAAATATGTAAAACAAAATCTCCATACAAAAATTGTGGAAAATGCGGAATTAAAAAAAAAACGCATTTTATATAGCATAGTGTAAACTTATAGATAGGTGTCTCCACCCTTTGAAATCCGTGTTTGATCGAATAGTCTCCTAAATCGAATAGGATATATTATTAGGCCGTTTCCAAAATTTTACATCAGGCATATCGATTCCCGAGTATCAATCGATCACTGAATATATGGATAAAAAATACATCGATCAAATTGTACATATTAAACTCAGAATATATAAACTTAGATTTCAATAGATTAAACAAAAAATATCATAGTTTAACTTATTTTTTGATCATATAATAGAACTATTAAACCATAATTATAATGCAATAACTTACCTATTCTTGTTTCCAAACATTATACACAAAGCCACTTTACTGTTCGACTGCATCAACTTCACAGACCACAGTCAATAAACCATTAAGCAACTCATCTCATTAACAACGATGTCTGCTTTTGTGACCTTCAACCCAGCTATCATTATATTCTTGATAATATGTGTGCTTATTTTCTCGTTTTTAGAAATTGAACATTTATTCATTCTTAGTCTATATATTGTATTTGTATATAATTTTGAATGAATATTTAATTTTTAATGATTAATTTTTTTTTAAATTTTAATAATGAATGAATATTTTGAGACTATAATTTGTTCGTATCCCATAAAACGCTTACACATTTAATTTGCATTAAACTTAGCTGGTATTTTAGTTTATCTAAACGGGACTAAGTTGTGAACTAAAACATTAATTAGTCAAAATAGTCCACTAGGTTAACTGACTAAATTTCTATACAAACAAGATGCGGTAGAATTCTAGTTTCTAAAATATCTACACAGATATTCTTGTTAGAAGTTAACTATCTATTAGTACAGCTTGAGCATTTTTATTTTATAGTTTGCAGTAAAACGTCGAAATTAGAAACTTTTTAAATGATCATTAAATCTTCTTAGTAAATCTATTTTCAAAATTTAGACAAAACCATCTATTACAGAATTTAATTGTCACGTGTATTGTAGGAGATATTGTAATATTAATATCACCATGTTGAATGTATCACCCTGTATTTTCAACGTTAGAGGTGTAGTGCCATTTATAAATGTATTTGTCTGCATTTATCTGAAAGAATAATTCCTTTGCGTTGATGTAGAAACAAACATTTAAAATCCTTTCTAAGCTTCAAGTACTTGACGTGTTAGCTGTGTGTCACTTTATGTAGAGTTATTACAGCTGTTACACGCTTAGGCATGTGTTTAAAAAACGTTGTATAAGGAGTTATTATTTAAGTACTATGTTTAATTTATAGGAAATTTAATGCTCTTTCAAATGGTATTACTTTCCATGTCATAACTATATTAGTGTGGTTTTTATCGTCAAACTAATAGTACCAAGTCATGTAGTTTGAAGAAATCACAAAATCCGCCATGACAGCTAAACGGTTAATGTCAGACAAGGGCTTATATACTTTGTTTGTTCCTTTTGATAAGTAGAATCAACTGTTAAAAATTTATGTAGTCAGAAGTGACTCACCCTGTATATAGAAGAAGATATAGATATAGATAAATTTATTTCTTATTATCACAACTAACTGTACTGAAACTAACATTTGAAACAGCTGTTTTTTTATGTATTTTTAATGTACAAAATTTCAAGCTCGGGTTACACGGCATGTGCGAAATTGAATCCAAATATAATTTATTACGTGAAAAATGATTCTGAAAATCGTTGTTAAATTAATAATTCAAATTAACGACATCGGTAAATTAAGTAATTAGTACTCGTATTATGTGCATGTACTGAAACTTTTTAACGAACAATTAAACACATTGATCCACTCAGATTGTAACACAAACAAATGATTCCTGGAAATAATTAGGTTAATTAACACAATTACCATCGGTGATTATATTGCAATCAATTCATACGATAATGGTTTTCATCTGTACAGAAATTGTATTAAGTGGGGAATAACTGCAGCCATCGAAGCTCATAATATGTTACAAAAGTAATTTGTTTGCTGGGTTTAGTTGAATCTAAATAGAGGATGCTTATTAAATATTTCTATTGAAAATAACAATACATTTTCTGCTTGAATAAAGTACACTTCACTTGTAATAGGTGAATAATTTAATTTATTTTAAATACAAAATTGAGTTTTTTTTGGATTGTGTTATGTTAGAACTATTATTTAAAACATTATTTACTTGAAGTTTCTTCAACGTATGACATTGCTTCTGTCATTGTTTGTGCGAGGGTATGTGGGTGTGTGTGAATTTTATACACATCGAGGTAATTTACAGCCTTTATATATTATTTTGTATTAATACTTCAAATCAAATAGTAAATAAAAACAGCTCTTTGTAGAATTAGTTGAAGTTTGTGTTAAACAATAGTTCTGGGTGCAATAATTTCTCTATTGATTTAGCATAATCTGTGTGTGAATTCAGTATTGAATAACAATTCCAATTCTTCAAAATACGTTTGCGTAAAAAATAAGAAGAAAATTTAAGAAAATTCAAGATAAGATATTATTTAAGGATATGAAATATATGAAAATGTTCACCTCTATCGAGATTCTTATTGCTTTGCGCTATTGGCAATTTTACGGCCATCTTCTAAATATTAAATAGGAAGAACCAGTAAGGTCTGTGTGTATAGATAAATTGTTCTGCAAAATAATAATAAAGAGTAAACCAATATACTGTAATTAAAAAGAAAGCTTTAACTTTCCCGAGGACATTGGCGTCATCTTTTCAGCTCGGAGGCCATCCTGACAGCTCTTGTGTTGAAGAGGACCCTGAGGACCAAGCCCTAATGGCGTTAGCCCCATCACAACAACTGGTGTTAGAGGCGCAGGTAGACTGTCAATAATAAATATATTTATTTCCTATATTTTTATCTGATGAAATGAACACGATTGTAGGATTCAACGTATGCTTCAAGTATTCGGAGGTCTAACATATTTATTTCTCAATTAAGGTGTTTTCATGCCTGGGTAAGGAGGAAATTTTAGAAACTTTTCAAATTAGTTTAGCTTTGACATGAAGGATATTAAACCACGTTAATGCCAAAACATGGAGCTTTAATATTATAATTTTATTTCTGAAGTTAAGAAAGCCATTTGGTAGATATATGGTGGTGACGCAGTAATTAAAAGTTATAGCAACATAGCAAAGAGGGGAAATCCGTTTATTATGAACTTGATTTACACGTTAGAAGTTTTTATGTTCTAGATTTGAGGTAATATAAATATGTAAGGATTCATGACAGAATATTTTCGACTTGTATATTTTTCTACAAAACTGTGAAAGTAATTTAATAATTAGCTTTTTAAATGTTTTTATTATTTTATTTGTGGTTGTCATAATCAAATTAATGTGTAGGCCAATTAAAAAATGTGTATTATATACATATTCATTTATTCAGACCAATCTAAATAGAACGACTAAGAAAATACATCTTAGTATAAATAATTTGTTACAAAACTTACATCTCTAATAATAAATTACATAAATATTATATAATTTGTTTATTATTTCATATTGTTTGGTTCTTTTTTAGTCGGTGTACTTCATTAGCCGCTTTCAGAATAATTTGTCTCCATTTCTTGATTTACATGTGCATTAAAATTACTTTTAAAAGTTTGATAGTGTGAATTTTTTGAATATTTAATTTACAAAAAATAAAATAAAAAAAGGTTTTAGAAAGAAATTTGTAGTTGTTGTAACAATCGTATAAAAACAATACTTTGTTGGTGCAACATAAAATGGTTGTAGAACATATTTTAACTAAACATCCATAAAAGAAATAATTAGGAATACCACTTAAGGGGATTTGCTGTTGAAAAGGGTGAAATATTGCATTAATGGCAAAAATGTTTTGAATTTTTCCCTGTAGTATATACTAAAAAAGTAATAAACTATAAAATGTTTGACTTTTATCATAGGAAGAAAATTATTCCAACTATTCTACCTTTATTGTAATCCATACTACATCCTTTACTAAAATCACTCAGGAGTTTTACATTATTTTCACAAGTAAATTTCGATTTTTGTTGTTATGCGTTCACCTTGACACGAGTTCTACTTGGCAAGAAACAATAAATCAAAGTGCTTGGCAGATTAAATAGGTTCACTCTTCCCACTGTTGATGCGTCATTTGTCTTGCACCATTACTTTCCCTGCCTGGCTGAATATACATGATACACTGGTGAGAAATAAGATACTCTGAATTGTGTAAATCATTACATCAAATTAAAAATTTTCATGTTGTTTTCATTTAAACAATTTTTAATAAGTAAGGTCGTGACTCTAAGTGATAACTTATGTTAGATACGATAAATGTTTATCGTGCTATTATTAATTCTAATTAAATAAAACGCACTTGTAAAATGATTGTACTATGCTTCCTAACACATACATATGTAAACTTTTTGTAATACATGATATTATATTGATCTCAAATGTAGGTAAATATCCAATGTTTTAGGAAAAACCCGTTAATTCCCTATCTCATAGTATAGAGCATGCAATGTTTATACATTTAACATGCAAACCATAAAATTATACTAACGTACAAAGAAACAATAAATTATATGAAATATGCAATTTTGTGTTGGTTTCGAATTTAATAATTAATTTATTAAATAACTATTGAGCTCGACTTGTGAGAAAGTAACTAGATGAAATAAAACATGAACACAAAATCTCCAACAAATAATTTTACTAACTTTGAACGCGTTTCAACGACAATGTCTCCATCCTCAGTGTTGCACGGATTACAAATAACTTATAGTTTGATTACTGTAGCCCGTGCATCACTGATAATGGCGAAATTGTCGTTGAAACGCGTTTGAAGTTAGTAAACGTATTTGTTGTGAGATTTTGTGTTCAGGTTTAATTTTATCTAACTAATTTATTGTTATAATAAGAATAATTTTATTTACTGACATGGTAAGTTATTTTACTCCAATTATAAACACGACTGTTTCGTTGGCTGACATTTTGGCGAGATTAGGTTTAATCAATTAAAAGATTCTGGATTAAGAATTTCCAGTTAAATTGAAATATTCGCACACTGGTTTGTATATCAATCGAGTTTATTCGTACTTGCGATGAAATCAACATGAACAAACTACTAATGAAAAAACATTAGACAAATTAAATGTAGCTATTTACAATGCCAATTAGCCTGCATGTTATAAAGCGATGTACCCGGTGATAGCTCCGTGTTGTTACGTTTACTTGTATTATAAATGGGGTTAACAAAATGAGGGTAGGCCAAAAGCTAATCAGTTATAAACTCTTAAAAAACTATTTAGTTGACGTAATAAGAACGCGAAAGTTAAAAAGTAAATTGCAGTTTGTTTGTTAACATTAAGTGCAAAATGTTAAGTTACAATCTTGATGTATCTGGTTCTTTCCGGTACTTTTCTACCGCACGTTTCCAATTCTCTTCTCTGTCTCCAATCACCAATTCTTTGCTTTTTCGACATCCATTTTTACATTAGTCAAAGATTTAAATATCTCATTACTACTAATTTAAAAATTATAACTTTTAATCGTACAGTCACATTATAATCTAATCATGTTTTGCTCTATGCTCCATAATCTACTCCGAATCTCTTAACAACTTCTTGTTTATTGATAAGATTCCTGCTAACGTTATGTTTTTATTTTAAAATAATTTGAGTAAATAGCAGGAAAACATTTTGGCGTAAATTTATTTTAGTCTGGGTAATACAAATCATCTATTCTTGTTACTCTTATGTGCAAGAACCTGTGGTTACTATGGTAATTCACTATCATAAATGGGAAAGAAATCGTAATCAAGCCAACAGAATTTTACGATTTACACTCTAAACATATGAACCATACATTAGCTCAGCTGCTACTTATGCTCCCAATGTTTGGAGTAGGCCTACTTCATTTTGAAAGTCAATGGTGGTAAAAACAGATGACCAATGACTTCCACTTGATTCAAATATTATGTTTTCCTAACTTTGATTTCACTTAAGTCTACGTTTGACAGTATTAAAACATAGGAATTAATGTCTTGTATTAATACTTACTACGAAGTTTGTAATAGTATATATTATTTAACATAGGTAAAATCTCATGAATGTATTGGACAAACATGATTTAATAAATAAAACATTCAATGTATATCTGAAGAGTTTATTTCATAAAATATATATTACCGAATTTCCATAAGAAAGATGAGTTATTGTAGTGCCTCTATGGCGAGATCAAAGGTCGGGAGTTGTAAATGAGTACTGTTCATGGTCCCCAGAACACGTTTTTTGATGTCATTAAAAACTGTATATATATATATATATATATATATATGTGTGTGTGTGTGTGTGTGTGTTCCCACTCTAACGACCGCATTTTGGTTTAAATTTAATACACACGTTCGTTTTCGAAGTTACTTGAACGAGTTCGTTAGCCAAAAACAATCCAACAACTGGAAGCGTGTTTAACAGGAAGTAACAGTTTTTTGAGATTGTTTGTATTAGAATGAAACGTTTTAGGCGTTTTATCAGAAAACATGTATTTAGGAGATTACTTTGCATGTATTTTGTTTTTCTACACAACCGTATAGTCCATCTGGTTCTTCTAAAATCGATCAAAACGTAAAATACTGTAAAAGTACCATGTAGTTTTTACCTTTCATTGCGAGTTTCTCCGCTTTGAACGAAGCGAAGCAGTCCATGATCCGAGGATGCAAGGTCGAACAAGGGACTGGAACAAACCACGGCGTGATCCGTGGCTTGAGGCTGAGGTGAAAACAAATCTTGCTTATTTTGTACACGCTGGCAGCTATTCAGAGCCCGCGTGAGTACACCAATTTCACAAATAGTTGGTTAAAACCTTAAAACATATATAAACTTACTAGCTGACCCGTACGGCGTTGCCCTTGGTGGTTTGTATTTTCAGTATTTTTAACGTAATTGTATTCTTTTTAAGTGTTCAGTCAGTGAGTGGTATTTGGCTTTTATATATATAGATCTTAAATAATAAAAGTACTATTGTAATAATAATAAAATATCTGAAATTATGATTTTAGTAAATTTGATCCCCACAAACCCCTCCTAAAATTTCGAAATTGTTCATACCCTTTCTTCGTGAGCACCTATGGCCCTAGAGGAAGCTTCATACCAAATTTCATTCCAATCTGTTTGGTAATTTTGGAGAAATCGTGATTTAGTAATTTTTACCCCCCCCCACCCTCTAAAATTTCCAATTTTTAAAACCCTTTTTTAGTGAACTCTTATGGCCCTACAGGAACTACATACCAAATTTCATTCTAATCCGTTCGGTAGTTTTGAAGAAATCGTTTTTTAATAAATTTGGTCTCCCAAACCCCCCTAAAATTTCGATTTTTTTCAAAAACTTTCTTAGTGAGCACCTATGGCCCTAGAGGAAGCTACATACCAAATTTCATTTCAATCCGTTGGGTAGTTTTTGAGAAATCGTGATGAGTGAGTCAGTGAGTGAGTGAGTGGTATTTCGCTTTTATATATATAGAATGTGGAAATTCGCCCAACTCATGTCAGCGGTTCTACTGCTTGATAAAATTATTTTGTTATTTCGTTACGCTTGCTTTATTACTTGGCTTCTGTTATTATTATTATTATTTATAATTTTTAAAATGGTGGTGGTACTTAAAGCACAAAATGGGGTTAAACATCTGCTAATATATTATTACAGTACTTTGTATTAACTTACCGAACTTTGATGCTTTAGTAGTTATAGTAACCAAGGCTACACGAGTTTCGGCATAGTTGATCTTAAAAAAGTGTTACATAAAATATACTTTGCATAGACATAAGACATAATAATTATCGCGAAATAAATATACGAGTAGAAGACCTAACCAATAGGAGCTGCCTGACATATTTATTAGCATTTTAAAATTGATTGGAATGTCCTAACCTTTCTACTTATTGTTTACCAGTTTTTATGTCAAGTCGTCGTATAATGTTGACATTTCACACAAAAAAAGATAAAATTAATATAAGAAATGTATGCAATATTATAATTATTTAATAATAAAGTTCTTAAAATAGATTTAAAACCAAAAAGTTAGAAACTGTTCAAAACAACAGATAGACGCAAGGGGCATAAATTGACAAGGTTTTTAAGTTTTAGGAACTTGAGTTTACCCATATTTTAGAAAAACGTCATGCCTAAGGAGATAAAAGTGTATAATAGCAATGGTAAATGCTAAAATAATATCAGCGTGTACTCTAAAAAAATAATCTAATAACACTAGAAAAAGTAGTCCAAGAGGCTGTATGTACAGGTTGCTAAAGAAACTTAAATACACAAAGGAAAATACAATAAACATTAAATACTTGACTTTTATATTATAAGGGAATAGAAACTGAACCAAGTATAGTTTAAAACTGTTTATACATTCTCTAAGTAATTAAAGCTTTTAATTAAAATTATTTTCATACATAAACATTTAAGTAAAAGCTAATATTCATAACATGTACATTAAGAAAGTATAATAAATTGATTGAAATATGTACTAAATGAGATAATTTTGTGATTATGCTTATATCAGATGTTTGTAAATGAAATATGTATTTCTGCTTGAATAACAGCATGTATCTTGAAAGTTCTGAAGTAGATGTTTTACCCAAAGCCACTTTTTTGTTCAAATTCATAGTTGGTAAAAAAACAGTGAATAATTTATAAACCATACATCATAGAGCCGTGCATTACGAGAGGAATCAAGTTTAACAAGGTTTGTACGTACGTTAACTCAAGCAAGGGTGGTTTTACGGTTTGCAGGTTTTCCGTTTCAAACAAATTTTATTCCTTTACGTAAAACTTGGTTGCCGCAAAGCGAATGCATAATTTAGTATTCAAGCAGGGAGTATTTTAGCAAGAGTTCACAAACTGAAAACTGTTGCTGAAATATTAGACTAACTAGTAATTTAGTTCACTACATTCAGCAACAATATACAAACAATGTATGTTTATAGTTGTTATTATCAATTGCAACAAACTTAGAGAACTCACTATTCGGAGGTTAGGCTGAGCAACTTTACGAACATATTAATTTAACATCCTTTATTTAAATAACCGATGCGAGTAATGTCGGCATTTGATGTCTTGTCATTTTTTTATTGGTTGCAAGGTCCTAAAAGAACCCTGCCGGTGTCGACCAAATTGATCTTTTGCCCCCTTAATTTTCCTAGTTATTCCCACCCAGTGAAACCTGTCTTAAGGATGTGTTCCTCCGATTCTTCAGCCAATCCGCATTTCCTACATATACTCTCCTCAGCAATCCCAATTCTATGTTCTTCAGCATGTTTCCTGCCTGGCTTGAACAACTTCCTGGCAAGTCCACTTGTTCCTGAAACCCTCCAGGATTTGTCTTTGCCCTCCTGCATCCACATCTCAATCGATGCTCTGGCATGCCCACAGGAAATCCCGAGCACCGGCTCAGGGCCCACAAGAGGAGACTCAGACCCTTTCCTGGCTAGTTCATCTGCTCTCTCATTAGCATCAATACCTGAATGCCCAGGAACCCAGCACACAGAAACCTCATTCCCTTAAGCTTCATCAATGTCGAGAGGCAGTGCCACACCACTTTAGATTTTACTCTATATGAATTTAGCACTTTAATCGCTGTTTGACTATCAGAGAAAATCAGGATGTTCTTACCTTTGTATCCCATTCTAAGATTCTCTTCTATGCACTCCGAGATCGCACAAACTTCTGCCTGAAAAACAGTAGCATGTTTGCCTGGATACAGGACAGTGGAGCCCTCAGGTTGAACCCCATTGACTCCACCCCCTGTTCCCGCCTCCGTCTTCGAGCCATCTGTAAACCAGACTATATCCTGCTTGTCGTATAAACTCCTTCTAGACTCCCATCCTTCCCTAGAGATGATTTTTGTCTTGAAGTGTTTCTCAATAGAGAGTTTTGGAATCATGTGGTCTGACGGCATGTTTAAAACTTCCTTAGAGACCACCTGATTTATTTTGCACTGGCCTATCGCAGGCCATCTTGTTCTCCAGCAGCTTACCTGCTGTAGTCTGTACGTCCCCATCCTGTCTTGTCGCTGTATAAACACTCGAAGAGGAGGGAGATTCAGTAGGGCATTCAAAACGTCCGTCGGAGTCGACCCCATAGCACCTGTGACAGCCAGGCAAGCCGTCCTTTGGACACTATCCAGCCTTAAACCAACAACACTCTGAACTGTTTTAGGCCACCATACTACCGCCGCATAGGCAACTAGTGGTCTAATGATCATGGTGTAAATCCACATAACCATCTTTGGTTTTAGCCCCCATGTTTTACCTTTAGCCCTCTTACATGCAAACATAAGATTCTTGACCCTAGTTATCAGCCTCTCTATCTGCGGATTCCAGGTAAGTCTTCTATCCAGCAAGATACCCAAGTACTTCACCCGATCCCCAAATGCTACCTCCTGCCCAAAGAGCTTAGGCAGCTGAATGTCTTGTCATTACGATTTGTCTAAAGATTATTTTCAGGTTATTGTCTTAGAGATAAATTCAATTATTGCTTATAGATCTACTTTCACTACGTCCATCGTGAGTTATACTTTTACACGAGTTTTAATACTAGATACATTTGTCTTGGTATTTGACTCTATAAATAGTTTTTTAATCAAATAAGAACTTATCAATGGAAACGAGTTCGTTCAATTTTCCAATGATCTTTATATGATACACAGAGTATATGCGAAGATCTCTTAAATATTGTAAGTCTATTGACATTATTATTTGTAATATCTACTTCTATAGAACTTTCTGATTTCCTAGCATTAGTAAAATTGATTTTTCTTTCTATTAAAAACTTCAAACATCCATGGAAGTATAGATATAAACAGATATTGGGTATCAGGTACCAGTATCCTATTTCCAAGGTCAAGAAAACGTCTATAAAATAATTCATCCAAAATAAAAATGTCCC
>JAGFPH010013027.1:12126-27895 GCA_018207615.1 Philaenus spumarius
GTCAAGAAAACGTCTATAAAATAATTCATCCAAAATAAAAATGTCCCAAAGGAGCCTCATTTACTTTCTAGAAACATCCCTTGTGGGTGATATGGAACGAACGTGACTGTTTCAAGAACTGAGTGGATGTCCCGACAGAGCTTTAAAACGAAGAGTTTTTGTTTTATCTAAAAACAAAACTGCAAATGAACGTTCTTTAAAATACAACAAATATCTTCAAACAATATATTTAATGGAATAAATATATAACATGGAATTATTCAAATTCCACATGCAATGGAGAAAAATATAACGAAATTTAGTAAGTTTTTACTATGTTTCTATTAAAAATACTTTTGTTTAAATGACTTTTTAGTAGAATAATTTTAACATGTTCAACCTTCTTTGATCAATAGTTTCTGCTAAAGAATTGAAAAATAAGTATTATAATTTTGAGTTATCTTGTATGCTACTCAAATTAAGTTTATCAAACTTTAAACATAGATTAGTTCTTACAAACATGCAACCAAGGAAGTCTTTCGTCTCTTCAAGAATATAACACCATTATTAGTTGTTATATTTACTTTTGCCAACTTATTGAGATATTCTATTTTATCACCGTTTTCTATGAGGTTCTTCTTAGACTTTAGATTCTGAAAATTACATCTTTATTATCTACAACGCGTTTTGTTGTAAATACCTGCCCTTTAAATGTTTTATGGAAGTCTTTTCGAAGGAGAAATTACAAAATGAATAACTCTACTAACAAAACCACTAAAATATTCATCAAATTATGTTAATTATTGAATACATTTTATATTTCATTATGAGAGTTAAATAAATGGTAATTTTTTGATTATGCACCATTACCTGACTTACCAACTTCATCCCTAATTTGCAAATTAATTATGTAAATCCTCACTTCTAAGCTTTAGAGTTGCTGAATATATTAAGCGTATTTAAAGAGGTGTTATGAGATGACGTAACTTAAATAATTAACTTCTTACATATTTATGTATAATCTTGCTCTATTGTATTCTCGTTATTAAAATTTATACTTTTAAATTTAAGATTAATTAATGTATATAGTTTTCGATGTTTGGGTTAAAATTTTTGCGTATATTTCAATCATAATTATCAGTGTCATTCTTATTGTAAGACATATCAAATGATATGAATGAAGTATCTAAAAATATTTATATTATATTAAAGTCTTTTTAAGCTATACAAATATAAAATTAATGATTGTGTTTTAAATACATGTTTTATATTTATAACGTGAAATATAAATATCAATAATAAATAATATGTTTAAAATAAAGTACTACATTTTATATTGGTTTATAGAAGATACATTTTTACAATTTATTTAAATGTATACTCTAGTTTAAAGTATACTATATACAATTATCTAATTCGTAACACGCAAGGTATTACATAATTCTTAATAATGGATTAAGCACAAAATGATGATGGCCCTAGGTTTTCAACTTTACTAACCAACAAAATGTAAATACTATGTTTAATGTATTTTATACTAAATTATAGTAATATCTCTTTTTAAGGTATTTATAAACTGGACATTTGAACGCATTTCAACTGTGCCTAGGAAAGTTAAAGAAATTAATCTTTTATTTGTTTAAAATTTATATTTTTTTCAATATATAAAATTAAAATTTCTACTGAAAAAACTTTTAGAGTCTAACTATCGTGAGAAGTTGACTCTCCATCCAGATCACAGGAAATCATTAAAAATATACGGTGTATATAATTCCGCATAATAATTGTCAAAAATTAAAAGCTAAAATAGTCATTCTTTCCGGACAAGTTAATTTAAATACATTCTAATCCACCGCAGAGATTGATTGTAAAACTCTTTGATTCACAGATGTTACAAAAATTTGCCAGAAGGACATGAAAATGCAGCTCAGGATTTACAGTAACGAAAAATACAATGTTTTTGTTTTGATAAAACCGTGATTGCGTTATGTACTAAAACAATTTATATAAAATTTGAAGCTTTAACGTTGTGCACATTAAACAATTTGCTGACAAATTAAAGAAAAACATTTAAGATATTAATCGGGAAAGAAATATGTCGAGTTTTTTCCCAGTATAAAAATGCATATACCAACAGCATTATTTATAACCGAAGAGTCATTTTCTAAGAAAATATTTTATTCAATTACATTAATTAGTTTGACTCATAAATTTTAGAAGATATTTAAATTTTGTACTGATTTCATAACTGTTTGAAATTTATAAACATAATTTCATTTATACGTTTTATTTCTTAAATTTACTAGTTTTTGCAAACAGTAATTAGGACTACATCTTGTACAACCCACGAGATATATTCGATTAGAAATTATATTTATATGACGTAGGTTAGTCTTAATAATAAATAAATACTTCAGAAGGTACAGTAATTGAAGATATGAAGTAAAGATATACCTTTGCAGCTGCTTCTCTTCCCGAGAGAAAAGCAGGAGCAGCTGTTGCACGATTAATAATTCACTGGCAGACTAAGCTTTTAAATCAAAGTTATAATTTTGTCGAAGAGGTGTTTTATAAAGAGCTTTTTTTATTTTCTAGCATCTACTACGTTGAAGTTTGATAAATCCGCATTTTTGCATTGTAAACAGATATACTTAACGTATATACAAAACACACGATTTAGAAATTAATATATTTCTTTTTACAATTATGATATTAATAGCTAAAAAATAATGAAAAATGTGTGTGTTTAATTGAATTTTGATACTTACAAAGTAATTTGTAAAATACGTGGAAAGAATATTGATTTTATTTAATCTTTGATCTGTACACATCGGTGTTGGAAATGAACTGCTATTCAGTGCTAATATTAAAAGGTTGACAAAGAAAACACTGAACAGGTTTCTTAGAACAACTGAATAACCACGAACAGACTTGTACTTTTCAGCTTCAACCATTTCCACTACAAAAGGAATCACCAATGTTTAACTGTTAGTCGCTTGTCGGTAAAACTTGAGATTTGAGTAGGTAGACGTAATAATGTGAACAAAGTCGTAAGTATGACAATTTTCAAATTCGGGAGCCTTCTAGGAAAAAATGAATAAAAATACTAATAGAGGGCAATTACTACTATGGCAGTTGGCATAATCTCCATATATCTGTAACAAATAAATGTCTCCATCCCTCATAAATGTCAGTTTTCAAATATGCTGTGGCATAGCACACCCAATAAATGATTTCTTTATTTTGTAATTTATCTTCTAGACTGATAATTTAGTTTTGATTCTTTTCAAAATTTAAATTTGTTATGAAACTATTCTTTTACTTTACACGAATGAAGTCGGGTACGATTCCTGGACATACTATTATTAAACATACTATTATTATATATGAATCATAGATATGCTTATTTGTCATAAGCTGTGATCCCAAATTGGAATTTGTTTTTATAAGAACAAATAATAAATAAAATAAGAATTGAATAAGTTGTCTTTGTTAAATTAGCTGTGGGTAAGAAAACTAATTTAATATATGGTGTAAATAAATAAATCATTACTATTTATTTTGGTTTCGTTTCATCCAAATGTGATTTGTTTTCACACGGCATAGATTAATATTTTCGTTATAATGAAACCATAGCGTTGATGTATTATTAATGAGAGTAATAAACGAGAGATATATACACTGGGGTAAATAGCATTGCCTGAAAATGTCTGGCAAAACAATCATTCATCCACAGATGCAGGAAACTGATTGCTTTCAAATTATCGCTCATTACGTTTATATTTTAGAAGAAATAATTGAAATACTTTATTTAAATTTGGTCTATAATTAATAACACATATTTTGGAATTGGTTATCTGTAAGTTTATTTATAGTTTTAAGTTCCGTTTACTTATTTTATATAAAATTTACTGAATTACTTCTGTAGAAGAATGGGTTTGACGAAGAATAATATGAAATAGGTAAAGGAAATAAATATAAACCTTATTTATTTACCTCTACTCTAGTGCTACTTTTATAAACAGTACACAAAAAATAATGAAATAGTTGTTAAAATAACTTAAAATACTTGAAATATATAAAGTTTATTTTATTTACATCCGTCGACATATTAGATAAAAGCGAGTTCGATATTTAGCGAGTAAGCATATAAGTGAATAAATTAAGAAATATAATCGGAAAAATTCTAAAACTATAAGTTTTTTCTTAATTAAAGGGATGCTGAAAAGTAGCCCCTGCATTAACTTTGCTATTGTTTACCTTATCCCATGGCTCTAGGATCCATTAAATATGTCTAGCCCATTCCCTAATGTTTCTGGCTTTCTGTCTTTACACCATCTACTTTGTTTGATCAAATCACCCTGCACTACACAAGCCATATACTCCACCTAGTCCTGCTCCTCTAGATCCTTCTGATCTTTGAAAAGTAATTTCTTGAAACTCCACACATTGTACACATTTCATGTTAAAAATTTCCATTTTTATAACCTACTGTTTGTTCTAATACGAATTTGCTCCCAATTATTTAGCTACAAACTTTAGTAGTAGCCGTACAAATTATTAGTAGCCGTACCTTCCTTTCACAGCCTCAGCGTGTCTTTAATATTTCCCTCCCATCGCCAGTGTCCAGATTTCTCCTCTATATAAACCCTCTGCTCTCATTATGACGTGATATGTGACGAGGCCGTTATTAAAGGGGAACGTAATGCCACTTGAAATACATAATTACAAACGTGATCTTACTCGCTGGTGATCTTACTCTACGCTGTCCCTCCACCTTCTGCATCTGGTGCTCCCATAAATGTATTTAAACATTATCTACTCTATTCAAAATTGAAAATTCCTAAGTTTCTAAATCTGATTTGTTTTCAGTAGTTTATTTCTGATAATTTAATATACCTGTATATGAAATTGATGTATTGATTTCAAATATTTGTTTAATATTACCAATGATATAGTCAATGATATTACACACTATATAATAGTTTATAATATTAGAATACTGTAAGCACCAGGCAGATTAATTACATACACATCAGATATACATTATTTAAAAGAATACTATTGAAAACAACTGATTTTATCTAGGCCTACTTATTTATTCTGACGGGGATTTTTAACTCGGTAAATGGGTACAATTAAAAGAATTATAAAACTGTAGGTCTATTTGTAATTTTTTTTTATTTATATACATTAATGTAGGTATATCTAAAGAAAGATAAAAATATTATATTATAATTGATTTTTTTCGTATTGATAGATCAAATGATTTAGAAGTTATTAATATTGTAGTGTTAATATGATTATTAATTGATTATTAATCAAATACGTTTATATGTTATACGACGATGTACGAATATTTCCAAAGTTAAACGAATAGGAATTTCTTCTTAAAATTTGTATAAACGAATGCTAAAATTGATTATAAAAAGTTGTATTTATATTTAGTTTATAATTTAATAGCAAATCTTATGATGTACTATAGCACACATTTCTTATATAACACATATTTAAAAAAATGAACTTCACAAGAAATTATAATGATTGAAGTTGTAAACATAACCAAAAAGTATAATCTATACCGGATTTCGTTTAAATATTACAGCTGATGGGTGAAATCAGCTGTTACTTATATTTGTTACTTAAGTACGTATGTATGGATTGGTTTGGTTTGGTTTGGTTTATTAGCCTCATTTAGTTACATTTCTGGTTGATAAACATTTGCGTTGTCATATATCTACACATGATAAACATATACACAGAATCCAAATTAATAAACATATACACATACAACACAAGTAATAAAAATAAGAAGTACTGGATGGAAGTATACTCGCTTTTATAGGAGTTGATGTGGTATTAGACAAAGCTGTGGATGAAACGCAAAACACAATCTATACATTTAAATAAATACAACATATAAATAAAGTTTCTGTATGTGATTTCGAAATAAGTAATGTCTTCTATGCTCATAAGGATATTTACACTTTACCAAAACCTAAAAAAAAACATTTCTTTTTGTCCGTATGTCTGTTTGTCCTGGGTAATATCCGGAATGTCTGAACTAATTTTGGCAAAACTTTCAACTGCATAGAGGACTTTTCAGAGATAAATCTAAGCTACTTTTTATCCCGGTAATATTTAGGGTTCATATTTAATAAACGGTATCAGGAAACTGACACATACTTTCTCCCTCATTATAGAAACTTAATAAAAAAATACTATTACCAATTTATTGTGATTTTTTTATTTTTAACAGTCATTTTCCCATAAAAATCCATAAAATAATGGAAAAATCAACTTTTCTCAAAAACGGCTCGAACGGTTTTGATTAAAATTTTACAGTTTATAGTACTTTAGGTCCCTAATAAACTATAAAATTTTAATCAAAATCGTTAGAGCCGTTTTTGAGAAAAGTTGATTTTTCCGTTATTTTATGGGTTTCTATGGGAAAATTACCCTTAAAAATAAAAAATTCACAAAAATGAAAAAAACGCTTAGAAATACCGTGGATTAGTACCTCCATACCAAATTTCATCAAAATCGGACGACTGGTTTAGGCTCTAGGTCTGATAACATTCACACAGACACACAGACACACAGACACACACACAGACATCACTCCGAAAACCACTTTTTTAGGTTCAGAGGGTCCCAAAACGGATATTTCCACCAAAAACACAAACTCGAAAATTTTGACGAATACAATACTATCTCCATATACTATGGTATAGGGGGAGAAAGTAAAAATAATGGAAAAATAAATTTTTCTCAAAAACGGCTCGAACGATTTTGATTAAAATTTTACAGTTTATAGTACTTTAGGTCCCTAATAAACTATAAAATTTTAATCAAAATCGTTAGAGCCGTTTTTGAGAAAAGTTAATTTTTCCGTTATTTTATGGGTTTTTATGGAAAAATTACCCTTAAAAATAAAATATTCACAAAAATGAAAAAAAACGCCTGGAGATACCGTGGATTAGTACCTCCATACCAAATTTCATCAAAATCAGACGACTGGTTTAGGCTCTAGGTCTGATAACATCCACACAGACACACAGACACACAGACACACACACAGACATCACTCCGAAAACCACTTTTTTAGGTTCAGGGGGACCCAAAACGGATATTTCCAACAAAAACTCAAACTCGAAAATTTTGACGAATACAATACTTTCTCCATATACTATGGTATAGGGGGAGAAAGTAAAAATTAAACAAATGTAAACATTGTGGACAAAATTAGGGGTTTTGCGAATGGATGTGACGCAAAACCATTATAAAATAAATCAACTGATTTGAATGAAAAGCTTCACACTTTGATAAGATTGTTTGTGTTTTAATTTACTGTATACGGTGTTTTAACAGTTAAATATACATATCAAAACTGTTTGCAATAATGTCCTTATAGATTTTAAGTACACCTCAAATCCTTATTTGTAAGTTTTATAATAGTTTGGGAGTTTTGAGTAACAAACTGGTGGAAAACGTGATTTCAGCGTTTATTGGTGCATAGTTAATAATTTATGTAGACCTGACTGTGTGTCAAAAACGTACTGTGCCTTTATAGGAGATGGAATTCTTATCTAGAATCGTAGGTTTTTTTAAAATTTCGAATATTGGTAAGGCACAATATTTACCAGATATTCCTTTTATTTATTAACAGCTAAGCAGCAAGTACCAGCTATTAATCAATAAACATTGATCCTTGCCGGCCTTGGTTTTGTGATTATTGGCCTTTATGAGACAGCTTATAATACAGACTAAGGAAAACATAAATGAGGACCAAAATCTGCATGTGTTGTAAATGCCATAAGTGGCGAAACCATGGACGGTAACATTTATTAAATGTAGAATATTAATAAATATTTTGTGTTTATTAGTCACATATTTTTCTATATTTTATGTTCCATTCTGAAGTTCAACTCTAAATTAAATCATGTTATTTTGCTCTCCTTTTTTCCCATGTCACAAACAAAATATTTAAAAACTCCTGTTTTTAAGTACTTTGTTATTTTATTCAGGTCACTGTTATAGACATTATATTGAATTACGTTTTATTTGGTCTACTAGTAGGATTTCAACCATAAAGAAGGACTAACTTAATTTTATGGATTAATAATCAAAATGACTAAGAGTATTCAATATTCTTATTTACACTTTAACTTTAAACCATGCGTACTGTCCTGCAAAAACAAATAACCTTACTGGCTGCGGCTTAATATCGTAGTTTTTTATATGAAAAAGAACTACCGGTACTGAAGAATTTTGAGTTCGTATCAGTGTTTAAATATTTTGGTGTTTTATCTTTTGTAATAATAGAGTAAACGTTTTATTGTAATATGAGAAATGGAAAATGTAACAAACTTAAAAATGACTGAAAAGTCGAAACACTGTAAACAAGTTTATTAAATAAGGTCCGTCATTATTATTAATAGATTATATTTCATATTCGGAATGAAACAACCAAAAGCTATAGAATAAGAAGAAATATGATGATATATAAAAAGCCCAGAATTATAGTTAGGACAGCTTTGATGAGTTAAATAAACTGTATGTACGTTTAACTCTTCCTCTAGTATTAATTAATCCGCGTCAAAAACAGTCTCATTTTTTATAACATTACCCACAACAATAGTATTTTTAATTATTTATTTATTTTATAAAGAGAAAACGTGCACCGTACTAAATTACAGAACATTCTAGAACAATAACATTCTAGGAACTATAAAACCTGTCGCAATCTATGAGTCAGAACTGCAGCTGACAGGTATGGCTCTCAACTGTGATTTGTAGTCCATGATCAATAGGATAGACAATTAGAGGCAGTGGACTTTAGAAGCACACGATAGGAATCAATTATAAACAAATTCAAACTTTTAAACTATGTTTTAGAAAAGACTTGAATATATCTAGAAGTATAGAGTTCCTGTATACAACATTTCTACAACGTGTTTTCTTTTTATTTAAACATTTTGCTTTATTTTAACTGTGAACTATTTAACCAGCAAGGTTAAACGACTTCATTAAGGCTTAATATAGTCAAAATCTAAACCTTAAAAGGCAAATTAATTCAGTCTCAGTTTTTGATAATTTCAGTTTTTGAAAAGTACAAAATTAAAAAATTAAAATTTGTATCTAAAATGTAAGTAGGCTATTTTAAAATAAGTGATTTCTTACTGCATATCTGTGGCCACAAGATATCTGCAAGGATTTTTGAAATCATTTCGAGTCAATCAGTTTAATCTAAAACTTACCCCAGTAAAACTACCGGATATTCAAAGTAGGAACACTAGTTTTCGAGACATACTATTTTAAAAGATGAAACTTTCAAATTCTTAGATTTTAATAAAATAACTTTTTAAACTATGAACACAATTTAAATGTAACTTTAATTACCCAAGTAATTGCCTTTATAAATACGATATTTTGATACTTTAATCTATTCTACATATAAATTAGTTATTTATTATGTTAATTGGTGTCCGGTATATAGTCTGTTGTAATTCATGGCTAATATTATAGTCTGATAAAAAAATAATACATCACAAAATAGAGAATTATTGTCATGGATTTTAGAACACGAACTATTGCAGATTTAGTTAATAGTTTGTAAATAGTATTTTGGCAATGTATTATTGTCAAAAGTATCCAAAATGATATTTTATAAAGTATTAGGTCTCCATTCTAGGATAACTATCCTAAGCATAAAATATTAGTGTGTTTTTTACATAGAATAATCAGATTACACTCTTAAAGGTTACTTCATTGAATAAAATTAGTTAATATTTTTTTAAAGTTAAGGTTCGAGTTAACTTCGTCTCAGCAAATGGTTTTTAAAACATAATGGTCGACTATACAAATCAATTAAATTTTAAGTTTTAAAACTAACACCTGGAAGTACAATGTTAGCAATTTATATTAAAGTTTCCAACTAAATTCTTATTTTGTTAAACTGAATGCTATGGTAATAAATATTTAGATTTTTGAAATAAAATAAGAATTGTTTTAGTAAAACGTGTGTACTTGTTGCTAATTACCATAATTTTAATCTCACGGAAAATAACGAATCTGTAACAGCAATTTTAAAAAAAAATAAATTATTTAAAATATAAACAAATAACATACAAAATCATTGACGGGTCATCTGGGAATAATGCTTTAAATAAAAATATGATCTTTGATATCGCTTTAGTCTCTGGCGGATTTTCTAACGGAAAAAAAGAATTTTGGCCTATACTAGAAACATTTTTATTTAAGAGCTTGTTAAATAATCAGTATTTAAACCTTAAATCAGTATTAAGGCAAATTAATTCAGCCAAATCTTTTAACAACCAACAATCACATTGTGTTAAAATTTTTAACGAGAATCGAAAAGTACAAAGGTAAAAAAAAAGTTTATCTAAAATAGAATTATCTTAAAATAAGCGATTTCTTACTGCATATCTGTTGCTCCAAGATCTGTAAGGATTTTATAAATAATTTTGAGTCCACATCAGTTTAATCTTAAACTTATCCTAGTATCATTTTTAAGGTAATAACTGATTATCAGTAGTGTATATTGTACCTGTATAGTATATTGTAGCAACAATAGTTTTCGAGACATACTATTTTAAATGATGAAACTTTCAAGTGCATAGATTTTAATAAAATCACTTAAAAAATATTAGATTCCAATTTAAATTTAGCTTTAATTAACCAAATAACTGAATGTATACCAAATAACTAGCTGAATACCCATGCTTTGCTACTGGGAATTAGTTTAGCATCACTATGTTACATAATTTGTAATATTTTTCTCTCATCTTTCTTTTACACGAGTAAGTTATTACATAATATTTTAAATTAGTTTGGTATTTATTGTTCACTGGTGGTAGGTTAATCGCCTTTGTCGTGGTATTTGGACTGAATAAATTAAATCAATTTAAAATTAAAGAATTCAGAGTGAAGAGCGTCTTCTTTTTCAACCGCTAAATCTACAGACTGCTAAATCACAGTCTTAGCTGGATGTTTTGCAGTCACCCACGACTTTATGCGAATCCAGAATTCCAAATTTCTGCTCTTTCGCTCTAAGGAAAGAATACCAATTAATATTTATTGTTATAGGTATTCACAATACCTCTTAGCAGAACGTGTCAAAATATAAAACTGAATCATATTTTATATGATGAACACAATTTTAGCTTTAAGGAAAGTATAAAAATGAATGTATTTATTGTTTTTAGGGGATTTTACTATCAACCCTTATTACCCAGGGGTATAAAAATAGCTTATGACCTATTCTCAGACCTACCAAATATACACACAACATTTCATAAAAATCGGTGAAGCCGTTTCGGAGGAGTTCGATAACAAACACTGTGACACGAGATTTTTATATATGTAGATATTTTGATACTTTAATCTAATCTATAAAATGAAAATTTATTTGTTAATTGTTGCACGATAGATTTTTTATTATAATTCATGGCTATTATAGTCTGATAAAATAATGCATCATACAATTGAGAATTATTTATTCAGTTATTGTTATGTGATTTTAATTCTATTGTTCTAAAGATAATTATTAGAAATTCCCTAACTAAGGTATATTTGATTTACATTATAAGTGTAGAAAAATTTTATTTTATAAATTCATTTAGAAATAATACGTAATATACAATAAACACTCTTTTTTTGTAATAATGAATTATAATAATCAATAAATAAACTTCATGGAATTTATTGTATTAATTACATAAATTGTGTGAGAAGTAAGATATATAAAAATGTTTACATAGTTCTGTTTAGTTGAATTGATTTATTTTTACGTTTAAAACCAGGAAACCCAATTAATTTATGTTTCTACCTAGATGTCTACATAGATATTTTAACTTACACTATGTACCTCTAGGATATAATGTAGAGTAAAACATCGTTTATGTGCAAAATTATTAATGACTAGTGGACCCGGCAATGCTTCGCTATTGCTTTATTTAATTTTATGGGTAGTTATCAAATTTCATTCTTTTGACTTAAGTTATTGAATTGCAAATGGTGTTTATGTCAACAATTTATATAAACAATTTATATAAACTATATTTTAAACAGCATATATGTAAGTAAATAGATATGTAACAACCGATGTTTGAATTGAATTATAATACAGTAAGCATTTTTCGTTTATTTTTGTTTGTGTTGTTTGGCAATCTAACCTAAAAAAGCTGTTTTGGTTTTTGAAGAATAATAACTCGATTATAAATTAGAGATATTGGTTGCAAATAAAAGTGTTTTGGTTCATTGTAGGACTAACCTAAAATTATGTTCAGTTTTTGATCCATAACAGTTGTTTTATTTATAATAATATGTAACAACCGATGTTTAAATTGAATTATAATATAGTAGGCCTAAGCATGTTTTATTGATTTTTGTTTGTGTTTGTGTATGGTCTTGAGTCCATACAAAAGAGGCTGTTTAGTTTTTCCAAATTTGAAACTTTTTCGGGAAACTTTTCAAATTTTTCTTTATGTAAAAACCTAGTTCGGACTATTACGAACATTTTAAAACAAAAAATTGCCAAATTGGTCCAGCAGTTCTCAATTGATGCGATTTCAAAGAAACAGCAATTCATTTTTATTATATAGATTATTAAACATTGTTGTAAACGTAATTTTTATTCTTGGTTTAAATAAAGCTAGCTGGTCATACTATGTGATTTTAAAGGGACCCTTCAGTTTATAAAATAAAACTTAAGTAAATTTGACTTTTCTATAATATTATGTTGTTGCACATTGTTAGACTCTCTTAACTATGACTATATCAAAATGTTTTCTTTAAGTAGTTATGTTTAGGCTTTAAACTATAGATAAGCGCTCATAATATAGACTGACATTATTAGGTTAGATGAAAAATGTTCGGGATAATATTGGTTTGTATTTTTTGTAACGTTTTTTGTGATTTGAGTTTATTTAACACTAGGGGAGACTCCTGCGTGCTTCGAATGCCAACCCCCAAAGGAACCTTCTAAAAACATACGTTATGTTTTATTTATAATAAAGTTGTAGTATTAATAATAACCTCAAAACTAAGATGGCAAATAATGTTAAATGTTCAAACCAAATTATTTCTTATATTTTATAACAGCAGTTAATAATAGTTAAAAGAACCAGCAAAGCTCAGGTCTACACTTAAAACCCTAACCTAAAAGCTAGAAATACAAAAATAATTGCTTCAAATTTTGAAATCAGCTGTTCATGGAAATATTGAAGCAAACATCTATATTATCTGTTATTTTATTCAATTGGTTGCTATGGTAATAAATGTAAATACATGTGTTGGTTTATCATTCCAGGCCTAACCTAAGATTTTTTCCGACTAAATATACAAATATTAAAATAAAAAAAGGTTTTTACTGAAATTAATTTAGCCTATGTTACTCAGGGATAGTGTAGCTTTTTATCAGTAATACTATTTTTTCAATCGGTTCAGTAGCGCCAGAGATTACCCCCTACATACAAACAAACAAACAAACAAACAAACTTTACCTCTTTATAATATTAGTATACATACAGCGGGTTATCACCTAAAACAAACCAACCAAATTCTTTGTGATTTATTAAAATTTCATATTCCAGTTAAAGCCAAGATAGAAACAATGTTAACAAACTCTTATACAATAAAGTACCACAGCTGGTGATTTTACGTGGAGACTCATTCCCCAGTCCCGCCTGAACTGAGCTAATTTAGAAAGAAAGAGTGGAGTTATCAACTTGAAATGTTTGTTCATCGCTTTGGGTAATTATGTTACTTATAAATTGTGGATTAATATAAACTGTATGGCATTTAATTAAACACTTTTTGTTTCTTCCTTGATGTTATGAAGGGCAAAGCGTTTGATAGTTACTAGATTGGTTGATAGCTGTACTATAAGATTCTGCCATTTGAAAAACAGAAAATAATTAAAATTACAGTTTTAAATAAGTCTATTATTATTAAATTTTGGTTGTTTAATATTTTTTTCGTAAGGCTTCTGTTTACCAGGAAGAAATTATTTCCTTAACCCACGTCAACACATTATTTATATTTGGTTAATAGCATCATAGAGTATTTGATAAATAAATGTTATATAAGTCTGAAGCTTAAGTTAACCCAGTTTTAACTCTGCTAAGTTAACAGACGTATTCAATTATACAATACAGATTTAATTTATTATAAACCTATAATATCTGTTATATAAAATTGGGGAAATGTCGCTATAAAATTAAACGTGTCGTTTATTCGTTACAATTCGATTTCATACTCTCACATATTCAAATAAAACATGATAATCGATAAGTAGAATGGTAAGTTTCTACGTAATTATTGTTTATATAAATTTAAACATGACATGTACATTTTTTATTGTTACTAAGATTTGTTTAATATATTTCGAAAATTAGACTATCAGCCTTAAAAGTAAAAGCTTTATTAAATCAATTAAATATATTTTGTAGTGCAAAATTTGTTATGGTGCCAAAGAAGAAGAAACATAAATAACTTTATACCAATCAAAGTTATTTTTCTAAAACATCAATATAACTCAATTTTAAATGTATTACCATCATGAACATTATTTATGAAACATGTTCTAAAATCATTTAGAACAAGCTATCTGTATTGTTAAATTTAGAATAATTTTATAAATAAGTTTTGATAATTGATATTTTTCATTTAAACACAATACTATACACAAATTACAGATTGTACAAAAGTAGAAACATAAGCGTAAACGTAAAACGTTCTTTAAATGTTTTACGAAACAAAACAAATTTGTAATAAAATCTTATACAAGCTATTAAGAAGATTTTACAGTTTCTTAAAACCTCAAATTACTTTAACTGTATTTCAACTTTAACTCTAATAAATGTTACAAAAATCAATAATGTCTGGACATATTTAAAACTGAAATTAATTGATAAATAGGGGCACCAAAAACGAATGTACTGTTGATATCTGATTCGATCCAACCTTTTGAGGCATCAATCGATATTTTTTTAATAATCAACAAACAGTAAACTCATACGTGGGTTGAAATAATTAATACAACCAGGTTAAAACTGAATAAATGCCGCGATTTATATTTATATACTAAATACAGGTCATAAGAAGACTACAGTAATGATAGGTAGTTATATATTGGCGTAGAAAGTGGATAAAATCAGACGAAACATTGGAAAAAGTACGAAGATCTAAAATCAGAAAAGGATATAGATAAGATGTAAGAAGAAAAAGAACAAAAACGAAGTTTTACGAACACAAAAACCACTGACGAAGTGTTAAATCTTCCAACTATCACTATTTATTACTGCCACAATCCTCTTAGAGTTGTTATACTTATTGTCCTTATAATACTAAATTTCCTGATTTCTTTCATTTACTTTTGAAATAAATTATAATTTTGTTGTTAAAATATGGAGAGACAATTTTAAACCAAATGAAGCAAGGAAAGGGTGTTTCTCCATGTAAACAATATTATATTAACAGAAAATTGTCAAGTTCTTTTAAAAGTTTGTTGTTTTTGTAAAATTTGTCAAGTCAAAGAGGTAGTTCCTACTTACAGTAAGTAATCGAATACAAAACAACGTTTACCTGTCTGTTGATTTACACTAAGAACCGGTGAACTGATTTTTCATTTTTTCATATGTGTAGGTACAGCATCTGGGAGGTTTTGGGCTAAATATGAAGAAAATTAGTTTAATACTACACAAGTTTGAACCCACAAGTCTGAATACATCTTGGTTAATCAGAAACTAATTCAGAACTTCCATGT
>JAGFPH010013028.1:0-27894 GCA_018207615.1 Philaenus spumarius
CTACATAGACACTACTCTAAATCATCTCTTTCAGTGAATGCTAAATACGTATAACTCTCATACTTCAACTACATAGTCACCATTCACAATACCTATTCTCAAAATCATCTCTTTCAGCGTTTGCTAAATACATATCACCCTCATACTTCAACTACATAGTCACCATTTACAATATTCTCAAAATCATCTCTTTCAGCGATTGCGAAATACAAACAACCTTATATTAACTACATAGACACTATTCACAATATGCTCTAAATCATCTATTTCAGTGAATGCTAAATACGTATAACTCTCATACTTCAACTACATAAACACCATTCACAATATAGGTACTCTAAATCATCTCTTTCTGTGATTGCTAAATACAAACAACCTCATACTTCAACCACATAGACACCATTCACAAGGTACTTTAGAATCTAGAACTACAACATCACTGATTGTCAAACTGTGCTCCTGCAATGAATCCCTCCCTGGACATCACAACTTATGAGGAATTGAAAAAGCTGATTGAACTGTAAAAGTTGCTCACAAACTCCATCCAAAGTTTTCTAAAAAAGACTTCCTAAATACTAGTTATGGAAAGGCAAACATGACCATGAAGAAGCATTTATAAAAACCTCTTCCACATTCCATCACTTATGTCCCTTGGTGATCATCGTGACATCGCTTACTGCTGTAAACACGTACTAAGAAGTAGAAATGCCTTACATTCTATAATGTAGATTAGATGAAGGTTTTAAGAACCTAAAGTTCCTGTATTTAAAAGGAAGCTATAGCAGATGTTGCTTCCAATATCTTAAATTAATTTCTCCTGATCAAATTCCATAAGCTGTGCTTACTTTTGTATTATGGATACAAAGTAATATTATACAAATAAGTAACATTTGTGTATATACATATGCTAAATAAATGTTAATTGTATATTTTTTTTTTTTTATTTTTTTTAATAATAATCAGTTTGTTTATAATTGCCCAGGTATTATATGCAGCACGCATAGTCCTAAACATACCATAAAAACAAACAAAATAATTTCAAATTAAAACTAGTTAACGAGAGAATAAAATCTGGACAAACTTCAAATAAAAACCACTTATTACAGCTACGGTACGACTTAAAATAATTTACAATAGAGGTAACTATTTCAAATCTTAAGGTTAGTTAACTAGAGAAAAAAAATAAATAGCACCATAAACTTAAAACTAATGAATAAAAACTAAGCTATAAACTTAGGGTATAAAATGATACACCAAAAAAGATAAACTAACAACAATAAAAATATTACAACCAAAACAAACAAAAAGTAGATCGAAACGCCGCCCAAAATATAATTTACATGAATTTTATCAAGTTGTTAACTAGTTTTCACAACAGTTTTGCTAGCATTGATAACCGCCAAGGGTTTTTTTACCCTTAAAAAATAATAAAAAGATGGCATTTACTGCCCTGAATTGACAAAAAGTTCACCGTGAAGTGGAAGGTGAAAATGTAAGAAATGTTATAATGTGCGTGACCTGTGTGTAAATGTGTACATAGCCTATGTTTTGTTTAGGTGTTGTAAATAGTAATATGTAGCTTATTTTTGACTCGGGACCGTAAAGTCTGTCAAACCTCTCATAATAAATGCAGCTAGTCTGCACCTTCTTGCGGGGTGTATGTATGTAGTACCTACTGTATTTAATTTATATTGACTTTCAAGTGTAAGTTTTATTAGACAAGCTACCAGTGTAACTTAATGCAGTAAGTTAAACACATTCAAAAAATCTTCCAAGTGAAATGCTAAGTAAGGGTTACAAGAAGCTGTCTACTCACTATGAAGCAGCTGTTCAATTTGGCATTACTGAGCAGTGGTTTTACAGTAACTAACTCAAACATAACTAACTTTTCTTTTTCCAGTCATATGTCTGTGTGGAACAGCTTTTATTTGCTCAACACGCCAAAGAAACTTTTATAAAAATAAAATAAACAGTTTTTGAGTTAAATCATAACAAACATTTCATCTTTATAACACAGAATAGTTAATTTAGGAATCAGAAGTTTACTCACACATATTGACAGGTTTTGTGAAAAAAACAAAAAAATTCTGTTCAAAAGAAAAAAGATTATGCAATCATTCCTATCGACATCACTTTGAGATGAAAAATTAGTGTGATGAATGTGTTGACAATTTTATGTATTGTTCACAAATTGACTCCACTGCACCTCAAACAGGACCCCCACACAGGGAGGGGAGGGGGGTTGCTGCCATTACCATGAAAAGGGAGCCTCAGAGTCGGGGATTCGCAAGAATCTAAATAAAATCCAATCAAATTTTTTTTAAATGTGACAAAATTTAAAATACTGTCAACAACATAGGCTAGTACGGTACATTAAGTTTTTCATGTATATCAAATAAAATGTAGAATTGGTAACTGTAGAGAAAATTTATCTCTATATGCACTACTACAAGATTGAGTGCCCTACTATATTATGTAATTTAAGCCCTTAACAATAATACAATATGTCTAATGGATCCTCAACTTGCTTTTCATCACAAAATATCTTTATTTTTTTAACAGATATTACCCAACATAGTTACAACTTACACTCAACAATAATATTTAATTAGACAATAGGCTACATATCCTTTGGCCCTGTTACAGTTACAGAAAACTTCCCAAAAGGACCAATATGTTCAATTCAATACAATTTGAAAACATTGTTTTTTATAGGACCTTAGGCGGGCAGTAGTATACCCAAATTAGGCACCAAAAATTATCTCTGTTCTTTAATTTCTCATATCAGTTATTAGCAATAAATAATACATAAATAAATACGCTAGACCTACGGTACTCAAAAACTTTCGTACCCCTAATATACATGGTTAGAGTTTAAAAAACAAAGAACAAAATTAATTAAAATAATTATTGATTTCTGTAAAAAGGTATCATATGATAGGATTTTGACTGTATGTTGGCACAGGAGTCCACAGAATCATGTGGATTACGCTAGGATTTAATTTAGACCTATGTACGATATTTGCAATTTTTACATACCTTATAGTAATTGGAAGAAAAATGTATGTTAAGAGATATTATGCAAATTTGAATTCTTAGTTTTAAAGGTGCAACATTTTCTGAGCTTATACTGTTTGTCATTGGCATAACTACAAGGGAGGGTCAGGAATCAATCCCATCTCAAAGAGGCTAATATGATTATTTAAGTTTTAAAGTACATTATTGCCCATTAATGTTTTAAATAGTGTTAAAATATTTATTTTACTGTAGTCTATACTTTTATCCGCCCGGAATGTATCTGAAATCTACTTAAATTCGTGATACAGTTGGGAGAGTTAGTCCAGCACCTCATAGTGAAAGTAAAAATAACAGCAAGGCAGATGAAGAGATGAGTTTGTGGAATGTGAAATTATTTATTACAGACATAGTATAGGCTTAAGCCTTTAAGAAGCAATATTTTGTTAGTTATTATCTTACGTAACACTTTCAGGGTCTTTAGACAGGCTTAAATTGTGATTTAAAGTATAAAATTTTCAAAATTTTACCTTGATCTGTCAGTATTTCATCTTACAACCCACGATAAAAGTAGGTCTATAGTAACACAAAACTGTAAATGTCTTGTTGAAATATTGATCCTAAAGAAACAATTTAAAAACCTAGATCATTTTCTTTTTTTTACCGCCTACCTTAATCTAAATTGTTTTAAATAACAGACCTAAGCCGAAAATCCTTTTTAGATAGAAACAGTCCAAACAAGTTAATTTGTACACACTACTTAGTATGGTACTCGACTAGCTGAAAAAATTGTTACAGAATAGCGAGCCAGTCTCTAGAAATGTATTGTAACTTTATTTATATTAAAGCCTTATGCTCTAACTTTTAGCTGTCAACATTGTGAATATTGATTTATGTTAGTAATTGTATATTTTAAGTAGTAATATTAAAGATGATAAGTCTTATAAATGCTATCTTGATTAGGTAGGCCTACCTTAAATTTTAAGTAATTTTTTTTCTAATAGGCTCTGAATGTTTCAATCAGCCATTTTGCACATTGTTTTTTTTTTTTTTAGAGTTCATTGGCAATTTAAGAAATGCCCTACTTACATCAAAAGTGAAGTCTGTATTTAGAAATTATCATACAAAAAAAAAATATAACATTTTTTACAATTGTTTGTTCGGCCATCATTTATTGTATTATTTTGTTTATACAAAAATGATGGCAAATGTTCCAAACTATTGAAAATATATGAACAATCCATAATTACAAACTACCTAACTTTTAACGTAGGCTAACAAAAATAACATAAACAATATTTCAATAGTCTCAAACTGGGAAAATTATAAACAGTTTTTTTAAACTTATTTAGTCTGTAGACATTATTATAATTTTATTTTTGGTCGCAACAAGCTAAGTGTTATTATGAATTATTAAGGAGATTTTCCAACATTTCTAATGACTAGGCCTTACTGTCATTATAATAAAAGCTAAGAATCATTTTTTTAAGAATCTAATCTCATACAAAAGGCTATTTACAAAATTAGATTCAAACATTATTTGTTTTACATAACAAAACTATCTCACAATATTTTAGGCCTATTATTCTTTTTTTACGTAACTTATATTGTAGTTAATTATTTGTTCTGTTGCAAGGTAATCGGCAAACAATCAAAATAAATAGGTAAAAAAGAAATTGCAGAATTATTATTTCTTTTAACATTTAGATCACAATGAGAGTTCCACTTTAAATTTTAGGTAACAAAATGTAGCCTAAATATAAATAGGCACCCTGAAAATTACAAAACAAGACGTCCAGGCACATAAAATGTATAGTAGCCAAATGGATTATTAATCGGCACAGTAGGCCTATAAGCTTGTAGGCTACTATATTGCATTTCCAAAAGTATTTAACGATATGGATTGGAATACCACTACTTAATGAAATACCATCAGCTGGAGACCTTTTTTTATAAAAATAAGAAGTGCTACCAACTTGTACGTGATACTAAATGATGAAGTGGTGTTCTAAATAAATTCCAGCATCGATTAGGCTAACCTACAGAAGATTTCATTCTTTGTGCACAATATGTGATGAATCATACTAGCCTCAGATCATCTTTTCCTTAGAAAATTTGTAAACGTTCTTTCAAAGGTCTTTAAATGTCACATAAATGTTTAATTTTTTGTAAGTCTGTTGTTTACATTCGTATTGATAACTGAGGCTATTTTACAGATTTTAAATAGCCCTATAAATATTGTTGATAATGTTAAAAACAACAAGGTTAATCTCTATAAGAAGGTCTGCTATTTTCTCATAGTTTATTTGAAGAAATTTGTAAAACACAAACATTTTAGGTTTTAACTTCTAATAACTTAAGTCAATCTGCAATACACTACCCCATTATAGCCTATCAGTTGGTCAAGGTTAACTTGAATGAGAAAACCAGGTTAAATCTAACTGACATCATCTTTTACCTAACCTATTTTTCAAATATTTGCAATCTACCTTTAGACATTGAAATAGACCTCGGTTTCAACCTAAAATCAATTACTGAACAGGCAAAATAATGTTTTATTTAGTAATGTATAGCCTGCTTATATGTTACTATAAAAAAGTTGACAATATTCATCATAAACTAATCTTAAGAATATTTCAAGTTCTAGGCCTATAATAATCATGTGTTGATAATCTAAGCAATTAGGTTAGGGTTTTAGGGTTTACCTATCAAACTAATTGTTTTGGATATAGCAACAGCTATACAAAATTGGATAGTGGTTAATGTTTTAGATCAAATAAAATGAGCAAGCAACATAACAAAAAAAGGTATATTTTATTGATAATTTGTAGTGGTAAACATTCTGTCTCCTGCCATTGGGTCTTGTGAAAAGAATGCTATTGAGACAGAAGGATATTGTTACAGTTAAATACTTTAATAAATAAAAAATTTGGTTTACACCGCACTTACTCGCTGATGACATCACTCAAGAGTATTCTGGATTTACAAACTTTCCTATCATTAGCACCAAGTGATAAAAGTAAGGTTATATTTTTGCTTTGCACAGAAGAGTGGTAAATTACAACAAATTCATTTATAAACATCGTACACTATACAAAATATTATATCACGTTTTGTAAATATGTTACTAAAAAAAGGTTCAACTTATTTTTATGGTCACATTTGTCAACGAACAACTTTAAATAAACTTCTACATAAGGCGGCAACTTTCTACACTGAAAACTAGCAGACGACTTTATACACTGACAAGACGGAAACAAACATTAAAACTGGGAGAGGCACCTAGTATCCAATTTCAAAACTAACTCGCTCATTATAGATTTAAGATTCTGAAGTAGTAAAATAAATCATTTGTTTGTTTAAAGTTATTTTTATATTTTATCATGTATTCTGGGTGTACACAGGAAATATTTTAAATAGTTTGACTATTGAATCAAACTGAAGACGAAAATTTGCTTAGAAAAACAGAATTTAATAAAAGATTTTTAAGTAACTGTACATTAAAAGTACAGGAAGTAAAATGTTAAACTGAACAAATTTACTACCCAACTTTGAGTATAAAAATTATCATATGACTCATTTGAAAGAACAAATACAAAAATCCATCCATTTGTAAATGGATTATAAACAAAATTTTGAATTAATTAATATTTGTATAACAATAATGTATGAATCTTGGTATTATTATCTCTGGTATGACCTTTCAAATGAAAATTAATGTATGTGTTCCTCTATGAACTGAAACAAATAAATCTGAGATACAAATTGAAGTAAGGGATAATATACCGTATTCTTTAATTAAAACATTATTCCTATTTGATGTGCAAATGTAGCAAAGCCTCTATTGTATTTTTTATATTTAAATACCCAAATACTTACCCAGCTTTAAATGAATGACCATTTAGTGTATAGACCTAATAAACTTATTGAACTGTAATGAACAGCAACAATATAACAAGTTTAAGACAATGTGCCATATAGATATCACATTACATAATATTTCTTCTTTTGGGTTACGGTAACCCATTGCAACAAAGTTTTCCTTGGCATTTAAGTACACATTATACTTCTTTATTTGCACTTTACTAAAGCTTTTACAAAAAAAAAACATTTTGCAGTTCTTTAATTTTAAAAAGTAATCAAATAGGGATGGAAAACAGCTGTTTTGTACTTATATGTTTATTTTTATATTTCTTTATCATTATTATATTTTCTGTGAAACTTGTATTACGGTACGTCACAAATGTATGTAAAAGAGGAATACTTATTTATCTTAACAGAATTAAATTTATGTAAGAAGTAAAATTCCCCAACTGTGTGCTATTAATTAATTGACTTGATTAAGTTAAGTGAATTTATTTGGAAGTTGAATTTTGTTTACCCCTTTAAACAGCAGTTAAACTTTCAATTTCGTATTATAATTAGATGGCAATCTATATTATGGCTAGCCTGAACTCAATTTCTACTTTCAGGTGCCTAAATACCACTGAATGTGTTTGTAGGCTTTAAACAAGTTTTCAAAAATGATACACAATTTACTTTCCAATTTAGAATTAAATTTTTTGCAAAAAGCATTTTTTTTAGATCTGCTATATATGGTACAAAAAGAAGGTGCAGAATTACTACTTTTTTATTTTCGCTTTTTCTTCCAAATTGTTACAGTTCTTTTTACTCGATCAAGGTTAATTATGTTTGCATTGTTCTTTTGGGTGTGGTTTTTACTTTTGTGACGTTTGGGTATATTTTTGGTTGATTAGGGGCGGTTTTTTTCTTAGCCAGATTGTCTACTGCTTGGTTTTCTTGTATCCCAATGTGTAGAGTAGATTGTAGTACCTATACAATTATAATTTCAAGGTTCTTGTTATATTTATGATGTGTAAGTAAATAGTGGATAATGTATTGAAAACAAGCTAGAGTCAAAGGCCAATTGCCAATTGTTGTTGTAGACAACAGTTGTCATATGGGAATGTTGATTGCCAATACATTTTCAAAAACCATTATATTATTTTCTTAAACATATGATACAAACAGTAAACTTTATAAATTTTGTACTCAGTTGCAAAAATAGATATTGCAAAAAAAACCTTAGCAATTATTCCCACAATCTATTTTACTTTAAGAAAAAAAATACAGCTTTCGTTTTTTGACGAAAATAACACAAAAATATGCTTAAAAGTGAAGATATGGTTAAGTTAGGTTAAGATTGAAATTGTAGCCAACTTCGCCATTTTGAATTTAGGAACCCAAGCCTTAAGGGGAAATAAATCTCTTAAAGGGGATTGAATATACCAATTTTTATAAAACGAACTAAAAAGTATAATTTCACCATGCCACTATAAATAATAGATATTTAACCCCATACCATACAGATTGTCCTAAAAATTCATGATTGTGAATTTTTAATAGCAATGAATACTTGTAATATCTATAACAAAAAACGTGGGGTGCATGCAAGACATAATAGTAAGGAGTGGCTGTAGTTAGGACACCAGTGGCGTAGCCAAGTTGTTGATGGAGGGGGGTGGGGGGATTATCGGTAATAGTATAAAAAATGTAAGTTTTCACTTTACAAACGAAGTTTAATGTAAATTTAACAAAGCACTAAATGTTACAGGTAATGACAAATAAGGTAAACTGATAAAATAAAACGTATTTATTTAACAATAATGTTTTTGAAGATATACATCTTTAGGCGCGTTATGAAATACTAATATGATTAATATGATGTGCGTGCACAGGGTGACACAAAATTCATATGTATGCGCACAGCACATGACTCGAGGCTACCAATAGGTGATTTTTAAATCCCGTTAGGTAGAAATATCGTAATTGTGTACTTGTATACACTCAATCAACGAGAGGTTTCTCAACAAAAACGTAGCGTTTTCAATACACATTTGTATAAATTACACAACCGGACTGAGAGTGTTCTTCTTTTGTAGTTCAGTAGATTTTATAAATATACAGTATATTGTCAACAAATTATATTGTATTTAATAATTATATACAGTAGTGTGATTGACTTTGAATATTTTTGAATATTATTGAAATCATTCTATAGTTGTAAATATTAGTAGTAAATATTTGTTTGTAAACTGTTGAAGTAATACTTCTTTAATAGGGATAAGCATCGATAGTCAATGTTTTCAAAATATATATGTTTTAGTTTAGATTTTTTTTACATCGATGGTGTAAGACCAATGTTTTTATAAGATCGATGGAAAATCACCGATGTTTTCTACATCGACTTGTTTTATTAATGTCTATGTTTGAATTTTTTAGTTTTTATAATATAAATTATAGTTTTGAATGCTATTAATTAGTTTACAAAATAATTACAGTTGCTTTCCTTATTTATTCGGAGTGTAAGACCACATAAATCATGTGAATAGGTTTAAATTTGTTTTATAACATATAAAAATAGTACTGTAATCGATGTTTTCGATAAAGATAATGTATTATAATTATTTAAATTAATAAATTTGTGTTTCTTACCGTCATCGTTATCCAATTCTTTCTTTAAGAAACGTGTTACAGCTGTTTCAAGATTAATCGCATTTTCAAACACTGTACACGAAACACATTAAAATATAAAACACACACAGTTCACACACGATAATTCTACGCCCATTGGGACGTCGTCAAAAATAAAATAGCACACAAAAATACACAAAACGTCCGACATATTTAAAACTTGTTGGCCAACAGAATACATTACAATTAATTATTTAAAATGTTGGACCACGGAATAATAAGGTAGCACGTTTCTTAAAGAAAGAATTGGATAACGATGACGGTAAGAAACACAAATTTATTAATTTGAATTACGTTATCCGTAGCTAAATAACTTTAAAATTAATTATTTGTGATTGTTAAACTGCCACATCATTTAAAAAAAAATAAGATTTATTATAATATTTTATAATTGTTATGAGAAAAATCATTAGCTTTTTATCCATTCGATGTTTTTATTTTAGTTTTATTTTAGTTCCGTTTGGTATACACGGAATAACACAATCGCCTTACTTACAATAGTCCTTATTTTAATGTCAAACTACTGCCAACTGCGTTATTTTCCATTCTTCTTGAAAAATTCTTGCCTTCTAAGAAAACTTTATCTTTTATGTTCGGTCTAACTTATATGGTATAACGTGTTCAGTAAAATCATCGATGTTTCGTTTTGAAAAAATAACATTTTGATATTAATATAATAGTACATTATTATTCAAATAAACATATAATATCATTAAAAACTTCTTTAAACTTCTTTATTAATATTTCAATTGGTGTTTTATATTTAAAAAATCGATGTCTCGCTCTTTAAAAATATCTTTTTATATCAATACAAAAATATAATATTCAAGTAGACATATACAAAAGTATTGCCATACAAACTTTTTAAAGCTTTAATATTTCAATTGACGTTTTACATTAAAATAATCGATGTAAATGTCACTTTTATACTGATACAAAAATATAATATTCAAATAATGTAGCCTATTATCATAAAAAAAACTTCCTTAAAGCTAATATTTCAATAGGTTTTATATTAAAATTTTGCATTGAAAATATAATTTTTATATTAATACAATATTCAAATAAACTAATATTATCATTAAAACTTTGTTCAATCTATATGCAACGATGTTGATAAACTTCGATGTTAATTCCTACTTTTTAGACGCGTTATGAAAAAATAATGAAATTGAATTTTTGTAATGCGCGCGCACTGGTCTGGAGGTTACCAATAAGCGATTTTACAATTCCGACAGGTAGAAATATCATTGATATTATAGACTCAATCAGCAAGAAGTTTCACAACATAAACATAGCGAGTTTCAATAAACATATTTGTATGGACTTCACTAGCGACTAGCGAGAGTTTTCTTCTTTGTTGTTCGGTAGTAGATACTTGTATAATAGCACAATCAACGAGAGGTTTCTCACAACATTTTCAATAGGTAGACAACACACTTGTATGGTTACACTAGCGAAAGTCTTCTTTCTTTTTTTGTAAATTTTATGCAAATAATGAAGTAATAAGCTTTCAGTATTTATTCGTGTTTTATGTACCGGTTAATCTGTTATTGTTGAATTTGTTTCTGTTATTTTCTGATTGTTATCCTTGATTCTTGGGTTTTTAATTTACAATACATTTGTTTTCGAGGCAATGGGGGGCAGGGTTCTGACCCCCACTAATCCCCCCTGGCTACGCCACTGTAGGACACTCACACAAGAGTTCATATTATGTGCAGTGCAATAAAATTGTTAGCGACTTAGGTGAACTATTCCTGAATCAATTATCTATTGCTTGCGCCCCACGTTTTTTGTTTTAAATCTTAAAAGTATTTTATAGCTATTAAAAATTCACAATCATAAATTTTCAGGACAATCTATATTTGGTTAGGAATCTATACTATTTTATACTTTTTAGTTCGTTTTAAAAACGTGGTATGTTAAAAATGTATGCTTTTGTTTAAATAATTATTTATAGTAACTACAAAAAATATTAATTTTGGGAAAATTGGTAAACACATATTAGTTTGGTAATTTTCAGACTTAAGTTAAGTATGTAAATTAATCTAAATAAACTAGGTACAGAAAATATGGCAATGGAAATATATATATATATATATATAAATAAAAAAACAACAATAAACACACAAAAATACAATCTAAAAAACAAAAATATGTCACACAAGCAACTTTAAACGTCTCTGAGACTGAACTTGGTTAAAATATGTTAATGAAAAACACTCTACCAACAGAAAAATCCTGACTGGACGAAGCATCCTATTCAACTGGAAGGTAGAGCAAGGGACAGTGTCACAATCCACCAATGAGAGGAAATTACAGGTTTTGAATTTTGCGTAGTCTCCCAGAATGTGGTTAAGACAATTGCACTTACATGATGTTAGTTGTCGTTTTACAAAATGTTTAATTAACTATAAACAGGGGTTTACTCGTAATTTTTCCAGTACCGGAATGCTGTCGAAACTGATCGGAAATAACGGAAAAGGGGAGCTGGAAATTTTTTGAAATTTTCACTTCTAAAACCCCTACTTTACGTATCTTTGTTGAGTTTAAGGGTGCAGATAATATGCTTACTTTTATAAGGATAGTACACATGTATATGTGTAACTATTTTTGTATTTGTATATTATGTATATAGCACGTAGCATATTTTAGAAACACATACTATTTTAAGAAAAAAACTTGGTAAAATGTCTCTTATTTAGTCAATAGCCTTATCAGAAATTTAAATCTTCGGTAAAAGACACAACACAGACGCTTGTTAGTGAATTATTCTAACGACACTCAAAAGTCACAAAACTAAACATCACAATGTCAACGTCAAAGCGACCAGCCACTTTTTAGTTTTTGACAGTTCGGGCGAGGTAGCATGTACCGGGCAACCTGCTAAATCGCCGTGCGGCCGGTGTTTAGTTACCTACGTTTAAATATTTTCTTTTTTCTGGGCGCCTTTCGACCTTGTATTTGTGATGGCGTTTGTCAGTGTACAGCCATTGTTTGTATGTATTCCTTGTTGTGATCTCATTTGGGATATAAAAAAAAAAATATTAATCTTGAAACTAAACGAGTTATTCTATAAATATTAATCACTAAATGTGGTCCAAATTTTATCATGTTTGGTGTTATTTTTATTACAATAATCTTATCAATCTGTTATAAAATTTATCAGACCAAAAAAGTTAATAATACCGCGAGGCTGGCAAAAGGGTGTCTGGTGCTTTCAAGTTGTCCCATTTCGATTCCGAGCTGAGGGACAATATGGGAGACTTTACTGTAGTTGCCTCGCATAGTCGAAAAGTACAGGTTTTTCGATTTGCGCAAGTAAAATTGTGGACCGAGTGTTGAATGAGTGTGATTGAGGGAGTGGATGGCCTAGTGCAATGTTAAAACAAAACGTAAAACAAATTTATAAAAAAAGATAAAAAACCACTACACTCCTGACTATAAACACATTTTAGTCAAACTACTTTATTGTTCAACTACACTCGAGATACCGTACCTCTTTCTATTTTAATTCCCTCAGTATGTAGCAAACAAAAAAATAATACTACTGTATTTCGAAGAAGTCTCCGATTAAGTTGTAGAACATTTTTAAATGAGATTCTATAAACGCTGAATTCAACTCTGGCAAACGAAATGGCGACATCTAGAGGTAGGTATTCCGACTTGTGCTACTGAAATCCTTGGAATGTGCGATAAAGGTATATTATTTAGAGTTTTTAAAATATTGCTAGTTTTGTTGATTTGTAACCCTGAAAAAACATTATTTTCATAGATGAAAAATCTAAAAACCTATTCTGTAAATAGGTTGTCTAATGTTCCCCCTGAACTGTCTCTAGATCACATTTTGCACATATATCTTTCTGTATTTTAAACAATATAAAGTTATAAAAATAACATTTTTGAGGGTATAGCGAACGAATGCGTGAGCTGATTTCTGTTTTCTTACCACAGAAATTCTTGGGTTTTAAAGGCCTTTCCAACAATAAGGGTTGCTTTTAAACAAAAGTTGCCCCCTTTACCCCCCCCCCCCCCCCTTTAAAAAAGGTGCAACATTTTTAACCCCCCCTTTAAACACAGGAAATGTTTTTATAATATGTATGGTACATTTTGTACGTTTATATAGCAATCCATTTAAATTATATCGAGGTGTATCACGACTTATTTTACGCTCTGTATAAGTTTACAAATGGTTAGTACTAAAAGAATTACGGAATCTTTCCGAACCGTAAAATCAGTATTATGCCTTGTAAAGGATTTCGGAAACAATGCAATTCTTATCAATTAACGCTGTCCCACTCCTCGATATACCTATCTTTCAATGTTACCAGAGATCAGCTGGTATGTTTTTTGTTTAGTCACTACGTTCGTTGTGCCGGTTGTGGCCTGGTGCACATGAGCTGTAAAGTAATCGGGACGCCGCGATAGTTTTCAATCCTATCTGTGCACATGAGGAGATAGGACGCCGCATCATTTAATATTATCTCTTTGATACCTTGGACATTTTTCACGTTGAGGACTGTCTTCATTGTAGTGTTGTTTCTCCTACGAAACAGATCGAACACAAGTTCAAATTTATAAAAAAATAAACTTATTGAATTTCTTTCATTTTCAGATTTTGTCTGAAAACTAGAAAACATTCAGATATCCGCTAGACTACATGCTACATATTAAATAAAATTTGGTATTTTACCTGGTGTACGGCTTATTAAGGCATTTAGTAAGAAAGTTTTCACTACATGTTACGAAGCACAAATCAAGACGTTAGCTTCTGGACGGTGTAGTAGACAAAGGTGAACTGACAAGATAAATGACGGAGAGCGCTCTGAAATCTAAACTCAAGGTACGCACGGATCAAGTAAGTGCTGCCGGAGTGTGTGTAAACGGTGTACTACAACGCCTGCAGGTGACCGAGTATGTAAACCTCAAAGTATTGGTGTACGTTGGATAGAAAAGTTCGGGCAAATAGAGAGTAAACGTTACAACAGCGATACAAATAAATACCTTCCTTAATTCCAAGAATTTATAGGCCTAGGCATTGATTTTTAAGTAAAAGTTTATCTTGTCTTTTCTTTTTTTTCCCCCGAAGGTGAAAATCTTCAGACACCATTGCACACAATGGTTGTGTGGGAATTTTACCCACCAAAAACAACTCCGGTTATCATAACCAGTCCTTCAGACCGACATACGATTTTCTTTTCTTACTAATATTTCGCTGCGTATGAGAGAATTATAATTCACTACGCCATCAGATCATGAGGCTTCTTTCCGCTAAGGCGACGGATGTAACCGCCTACATCCAGTACACTTAGCATTTCAGGATTTACATGCTTCCGCAATCGCATGTCATGACCAGATGCATACCAGATGAACGCCATCTTTCTTATGTTTCATACCCTGTTTTCAATAATCAGGGTATGAGTCATAAGGAAGATGGTGTTCCTGTAGGACGTCGAATTACAAGAAGTGTGACTCAGAGGTTGAATAGTTCTACAACAGCAGTTGTACCATTGCCAGCCAAACTAGTGAAGAAAACGCCTTCCATCAGAGGTAACACATTCTAATAATCTTACATGTAATTGATTAAGTTTTTTTTGTTTGTTAAATCCTATCAATAATGGCCTTGCCTAGTATGTTTTTTTTTGTAGTATATTTTTTAATAGTATATTTTTGATATAATAATGTATATAAAAAATTTCAACAGACCTCAAAATTTTTGCAGTTTTCCATACTTAACAAAGAAGTAATTCCAAATTTTACTTTTCAAAGAAGAAGTAGGTTACATTTTCCTGCATTTTCACAGATTAAAATTTTTTTAAATTTTGCTAGGTTTTTGGCAATAAACTTTTGGATGGTCTGCCACAAAAAAATAATCTTAAAAAGAATGCTAACAAGTTTAAATTGGTTTAAATATCATGCCTTGGAAAGAATGTTTTCTAAGCAGTAATAGTATTTTTCATCACTAGGACTGAAAGTGACGCTTTTCGACGAGTGAGAATCGAAAAGTCACTTTTGCCCCGTGTGATGAACAATATACTTTAAATCACACTGTGATTAATAATAAATTTAATATATAGTTTTTTCAAAATAACCTATTTGTTTATCAGTAACATTCCTGAAGTACAATGACAACATAGTTTCGTTTACAGCACTTACTAAATCATTGAGATCAGCTGGTTTTAATATGAACAGTGATACAAATAAACACCTTCCTTAATTCCAAGAATTTATAGGCCTAGGCATTGATTTTTAAGTAAAAGTTTATCTTGCCTTTTCTTTTTTTTCCCCCGGAGGTGAAAATCTTCAAACAGACACCATTGCACACAATGGTTGTGTGGGATTTTTACCCACCAAAAACAACTCCGGTTATCATAACCAGTTCTTCAGACCGACAAACGATTTTCTTTTCTTACAAATAGTTCGCTGCGTATGAGAGAATTATAAAACTAAAAACTCTCCGCTTCATTACGCTTTCAGATCATGAGGTTTCTTTCCGCTAAGGCGACGGATGTCACCGCCTACATCCAGTACACTTAGCATTTCAGGATTTACATGCTTCCGCAATCGCATGTCATGACCAGATGCATACCAGATGAACGCCTTCTTTCTTATGTTTCATACTCTGTTTTCAATAATCAGGGTATGAGTCATAAGGAAGATGGTGTTCCTGTAGGACGTCGAATTACAAGAAGTGCGACTCAGAGTTTGAATAGTTCCACAACAGCAAATGTACCATTGCCAGAAAAACTAGTGAAGAAAACGCCTTCCATCAGAGGTAACACATTTTAATAATCTTACATGTTATTGGTTAATATTTTTGTTTTTTAAATCCTATTGATAATGGCCTAGCCTAGTATGTTTTTTTGTAGTATATTTTTTAATAGTATATTTTTGATATAATAATGTATATAAAAAATTTCAACAGACCTCAAAATTTTTGCATTTTTCCGTACTTAACAAAGAAGTAATTCCACATTTTACTTTTCAAAGAAGAAATCGATTAAATTTTCAACTGCATTTTCACAGATCAAAATTTTTGCAATTTTGCTAGGTTTTATGGCAATAAATTTTTGGATGGTCTATCTCAAAAAAATTATGTTAAAAAGAATGCTAACAAGTTTAAATTGGTTTAAATATCATGCTTAGGGAAGAATGTTTTTTAAGCAGTAATAGTATGTTTCATCACTAGGACTGAAAGTGACGCTTTTCGACGAGTGAGAATCAAAAAGTCACTTTTGGCCCGTGTGATGAACGATATACTTTTCATCACACTGTGATTAATAATAAATTTAATATATAGTTTTTTTCAAAATAACCAATTTGTTTATCAGTAACATTCCTGAAGTACAATGACAACATAGTTTACGTTTACAGCACTAACTAAATTATTGAGATCAGCTGATTTTAATATGAACAGCGATACAAATAAATACCTTCCTTAATTCCAAGAATTTATAGGCCTAGGCATTGATTTTTAAGTAAAAGTTTATCTTGTCTTTTCTATTTTTTTCCCCCGGAGGTGAAAATCTTCAGACACCATTGCACACTATGGTTGTGTGGGATTTTTACCCACCAAAAACAACTCCGGTTATCATAACCAGTCCTTCAGACCGACATACGATTTTCTTTTCTTACTAATAGTTCGCTGCGTATGAGAGAATTATAAAACTAAAAACTCTCCGCTTCATTACGCCATCAGATCATGAGGCTTCTTTCCGCTAAGGCGACGGATGTCACCGCCTACATCCAGTACACTTAGCATTTCAGGATTTACATGGTTCTGCAATCGCATGTCATGACCAGATGCATACCAGATGAACGCCATCTTTCTTATGTTTCATACCCTGTTTTCAATAATCAGGGTATGAGTCATAAGGAAGATGGTGTTCATGTAGGACGTTGAATTACAAGAAGGGCGACTTAGAGCTTGAATAGTTCCACAACAGCAGTTGTACCATTGCCAGCCAAACTAGTGAAGAAAACGCCTTCCATCAGAGGTAACACATTTTAATAATCTTACATGTAATTGGTTAAGTTTTTTTTGTTTGTTAAATCCTATCGATAATGGCCTTGCCTAGTATGTTTTTTTTGTAGTATATTTTTTAATAGTATATTTTTGATATAATAATGTATATCAAAAATTTCAACAGACCTCTAAATTTTTGCATTTTTCCGTACTTAACAAAGAAGTAATTCCACATTTTACTTTTCAAAGAAGAAGTATGTTACATTTTCAACTGCATTTTCACAGATCAAAATTTTTTGCAATTTTGCTAGGTTTTTGGCAATAAATTTTTGGATGGTCTGTCTCAAAAAAATAATCTTAAAAAGAATGCTATCAAGTTTAAATTGGTTTAATATCATGCCTTGGGAAGAATGTTTTTTAAGCAGTAATAGTATGTTTCATCACTAGGACTGAAAGTTATGCTTTTCGACGAGTGAGAATCGAAAAGTCACTTTTGGCCCGTGTGATGAACAATATACTTTTCATCACACTTTGATTAATAATAAATTTAATATATATAGTTTTTTCAAAATAACCTATTTGTTTATCAGTAACATTCCTGAAGTACAATGACAACATAGTTTACGTTTACAGCACTAACTAAATTATTGAGATCAGCTGATTTTAATATGAACAGCGATACAAATAAATAACTTCCTTAATTCCAAGAATTTATAGGCCTAGGCATTGATTTTTAAGTAAAAGTTTATCTTGTCTTTTCTTTTTTTTCCCCGGAGGTGAAAATCTTCAAACAGACACCATTGCACACAATGGTTGTGTGGGATTTTTACCCACCAAAAACAACTCCGGTTATCATAACCAGTCCTTCAGACCGACATACGATTTTCTTTTCTTACTAATAGTTCGCTGCGTATGAGAGAATTATAAAACTAAAAACTCTCTGCTTCATTACGCCATCAGATCATGAGGCTTCTTTCCGCTAAGTCGACGGATGTCACCGCCTACATCCAGTACACTTAGCATTTCTTTATTTACATGCTTCCGCAATCGCATGTTATGACCAGATGCATACCAGATGAACGCCATCTTTCTTATGTTTCATACCCTGTTTTCAATAATCAGGGTATGAGTCATAAGGAAGATGGTGTTCATGTAGGACGTTGAATTACAAGAAGTGCGACTCAGAGCTTGAATAGTTCCACAACAGCAGTTGTACCATTGCCAGCCAAACTAGTGAAGAAAACGCCTTCCATCAGAAGTAACACATTTTAATAATAATACATGTAATTGGTTAAGTTTTTTTTGTTGTTAAATCCAATCGATAATGGCCTTGCCTAGTATGTTTTTTTGTAGTATATTTTTTAATAGTATATTTTTGATATAATAATGTATATAAAAAATTACAACAGACCTCAAAATTTTTGCAGTTTTCCATACTTAACAAAGAAGTAATTACACATTTTACTTTTCAAAGAAGACGTAGGTTACATTTTCAACTGCATTTTCACAGATCAAAATTTTTTGCTAGGTTTTATGGCACTAAATTTTTGAATGGTCTGTCTTAAAAAAAAAATCTTTAAAAGAATTTTAACAAGTGTAAATTAGTTTAAATATCATGCTTTGCACAAATTGTTGTGTGGGATTTTTACCCACCAAAAACAACTCCGGTTATCATAACCAGTCCTTCAGACCGACATACAATTTTCTTTTCTTACTAATAGTTCGCTGCGTATGAGAGAATTATAAAACTAAGAACTCTCCGCTTCATTACGCCATCAGATCATGAGGCTTCTTTCCGCTAAAGCGACGGATGTATCCGCCTACATCTAGTACACTTAGCATTTCTGGATTTACATGCTTTCGCAATCGCATGTCATGACCAGATGCATACCAGATGAACGCCATCTTCCTTATGACTCATGCCCTGTTTTCAATAATCAGGGCATGAGTCATAGGGAAGATGGTGTTTCAGTAGGAAGTCGAATTACAAGAAGTGCGACTCGGAGCTTGAATAGTTCCACAACAGCACACAACTGTCACCGCATAACGTGTGAACTGTTAATTAGGAAGGGTGGGAGAGTTAGCAGTGTTGCTTGTAGTGGAACCCTGCCCTTCTCTACGACTCTGATGGGACAGGCCGGAGGTTTTTTCGTGTGAAAAAAAATAGGTAGATTGTTTATTTCGTGGTTTGTTTCTGAGGAGGGAGAAAATAGGCGGCTCGCAATCAAAGGAAAGAAGGACCTCTAACATTTTTCGTGTTCTGAGAAAACCGAATTCAAAGTTTGACATTGATATTTTATAGAATTATGACGTTACAAGCTAGAGGTTGAAATATTTATTGATGCTTAAACAGAGGTTTATAATAACGTAAAAGATAACGATCGGACCGGACCTAAAAAAAAATGACACTCTCCGAGTTGACACATTAGCCGAAGCCGTTAAAACCAAGTTCAACTGTATGTAGTTTTTAGTATATTCTCCAAATTATTTTACAGATGTTTCTTTTAATGTTGTTATACAAAAATTGTTTTATTGCACATAAAATGTTATTCCTTTTTTAATTATATTATCTCATGTTTTTCTGAATTATTGGTACAAATTCGCAAAGCTTATATTTTTAAATTTGATTCATTAGCCTAATTTTTCAATCTTTTTAGATTTTTAATAATTGGTTTATATTAGGATACAATTCATGAATAAGATTGCATAAAAAACTTCATTTCCATCTCAAAGTGGGTAGGTAATATGGGATTTTGACATGGGTACGTTGTACCTATTAGGCCTTAAAGAATCTGTGCTTATGGTGATATGATTTTATTCATGTTTGCTCATATAGTGTTAATCTGCTAACTTTTCTATAAATGTGAAATTTTTTTAAACTTTTGAAAATAATCCTATTTTTGTAAAATTTTCTTTAAAATATTAAACATTTTTTTTACTACATAGTTAGCGTTATGGTATCCTTTGTGATAATTTATTATTTCAATAATCAGGGCATGAGTCATAAGGAAGATGGAGTTCCTGTAGGACGTGGAATTACAAGAAGTGCGACTCAGATCTTGAATAGTTCCACTACAGCAGTTGTACCATTGCCAGCCAAACTAATGAAGAGAATGCCTTCCATCAGAGGTAACACATTTTAATAATCTTACATGTAATTGGTTAAGTTTTTTTGTTTGTTAAATCCTATCGATAATGGCTTTGCCTAGTATGTTTTTTTTGTAGTATATATTTAATAGTATATTTTTGATATAATAATGTATATACAAAATTTCAACAGACCTCAAAATTTTTGCAGTTTTCCATACTTAACAAAGAAGTAATTCCACATTTTACTTTTCAAAGAAGAAGTAGATTACATTTTCAACTGCATTTTCACAGATCAAAATTTTTTGCAATTTTGCTAGGTTTTATGGCACTAAATTTTTGGATGGTCTGTCTCAAAAAATAATCCTTAAAAGAATGCTAACAAGTTTAAATTGGTTTAAATATCATGCCTTGGGAAGAATGTTTTTTAAGCAGTAATAGTATGTTTCATCACTAGGACTGAAAGTGACGCTTTTTGACGAGTGAGAATCGAAAAGTCACTTTTGGCCCGTGTGATGAACGATATACTTTTCATCACACTGTGATTAATAATAAATTTAATATTATTATGGGTTTTTCAAAATAACCTATTTGTTTATCAGTAACATTCCTGAAGTACAATGACAACATAGTTTACGTTTGCAGCACTAACTAAATTATTGAGATCAGCTGATTTTAATATGAACAGCGATACAAATAAATACCTTCCTTAATTCCAAGAATTTATAGGCCTAGGCATTGATTTTTAAGAAAAATTTTATCTTGCCTTTCCTTTTTTTTCCCCCGGAGGTGAAAATCTTCAAAAAGACACCATTGCACACAATGGTAGTGTGGGATTTTTACCCACCAAAAACACCTCCGGTTATCATAACCAGTCCTCCAGACCGACAAACGATTTTCTTTTCTTACTAATAGTTCGCTGCGTATGAGAGAATTATAAAACTAAAAACTCTCCGCTTCATTACGCCATCAGATTATGAGGCTTCTTTCCGCTAAGGCGACGGATGTCACCGCCTACATCCAATACACTTAGCATTTCAGGAGGTTGCCTTCTATGAGCGCCTATGTCCATCGAGCGCCATGTCCATCAAGCGCCCAATCTCGGGTTGACGAGAGTCAGAGGAGGGTTGACAGGTCTAGGAGCTTTCCAACGAGCGCCGCATTTTTGTGTCACCCCCTTCGACCACCTGTACTTGTAGTATTTACTTCTGATCCTCTATCGCGTGAATTGACACGATCAGTGACATCGAAAAACATTCCTGAAATAGGACCCATATGCTTGTATTTAAAACCTTTCTTATAGATAATCGCAACGATATATAGTTTATAATATTACAGTATCGTTATTTCAATAGCCGTTGTCGGATTTGTAATACTAGAACTAAAAGATGATAAAAATATAACAAATTATTTCCAAAAATATTCTTAAACCTTCCAAATATTTTATTTGGTATTTTACCAGGTGCTATCATTAATACAGATCCATGTTACCACACCACTTTTTGTTAAATTTTGTTTCTATAACAGTACTTGTCAAATACTATGCACGGATTCCCCTTCACAGTTTCCACTAGTTCCATAATTCCTTACATAATTAACAATCTACTTACGAATTAACCTAGAAATATAAACTAACACCAACTAAAATAATCACTAAATCGGATAACTTGTCCGCACAATGTCAAGGGGAGAATGGCCTACTGTTACCACAATGTTAATGAGAATGTTAATGTCCTACAATGGCCTACTGTTACCTAAATTTGGGGATAACAAATTCTTGGTATGTAGTGGGGAAGGAAACCACAAACCAGAGGTAAACAATGGCACCCGTGAAAAGTTGACATACCAGCGTGGAAAAACCAGTCCTTAACCATAACTACGCAAGCAACACAAATTTCGAAACCAAAATCATAAAGTTATGAATTTTAAATCATATTTGACGACCATAGCAAAAACATTGTGATGGCCTATGTTCATAATACCCAAGAGGCGAATTTGTTATTTAACTGATTTAACAATAATTGAATTGCATTAATTTAACCCGTAGTACAATGTGGGTTTTGCCAGCATATTAAATAGCTTATACACATTTGCTTAAAAATAATAATGCATAGCATTGCTTAAATGCATGCTTAAAATATTTGTTTTAATCCATTAGTTGTGACATTTTAGCCAATCAGCTGGCGTAAACAATGAACCTTTTCGCATTTTTTCCATCCACTACCAGAATATTAAGAGTACAAATTTGATGTCTTGTTTGAACTGGCGATGGCGTCCGCGGGCCTTTCTTTGGATCCCTGTCGCGAAATTACTTTTGGCAAACCATGTGCGATGATTCGTGACAGGCACGCCTTGATTTTGAGGTGCCATTGACTAAAAGTGGGCACTTAATCCCAGCTGTCGCTAACAACGAACCTTTTTGCACTTTTTATTCCACTAATAGAACACTTAGAGTTAAAGTTGATGTTTTCTTTTATGATGGATGTATAAACTAATCGAATTATATTTAGACATATTAAATCCGATTTTGAGGGATACACATGCTTATAATTTAGGGTTTTATAACATTTGTAGCTGATTTGAGGGGATACATATTCAGGCCAGAAGTAAACACTACAAGTAGTACAGGTGATCGAAAGGAGTGACACAGAAATGCGGCGCTCGTTGGAAAGCTTGTAGACCTGTCAACCCCTCTCTGACCCTCGTCAACCCAAGAGTGGGTGCTCGATGGACATGGCGCTCGTTGGACAGGGCGCTCGTAGGAGGACACCTTTCAGGATTTACATGCTTCCGCAATCGCATGTCATGACCAGATGCATACCAGATGAATGCCATCTTCCTTATGACTCGTGCCTTGTTTTCAATAATCAGGGCATGGGTCATAGTAATGATGGAGTTCCTGTAGGACGTCGAATTACAAGAAGTGCGACTCTGAGCTTGAATAGTTCCACAACAGCACACAACTGTCACAGCATAACGTGTGAATTGTTTCTTAGGAAGGGTGGGAGAGTTAGCAGTGTTGCTTGTAGTGGAACCCTGCTCTCCTCTACGACTCTGATGGGACCGGCCGGAGGTTTTTTCGTGTGAAAAAACATAGGTAGATTGTTTATTTTGCGGTTTGTTTCTGAGGAGGGAGAAAATAGGCGACTCGCAATCAAAGGAAAGAAGGACCTCTAACATTTTTCGTGTTCTGAGAAAATTGAATTCAAAGTTTGACATTGATATTTTATAGATTTATGACGTTATAAGCTAGAGGTTAAAATATTTATTGATGCTAAAACAGAGGTTTATATAAACGTAAAAGATACCGATGTGACCAAACCTAAAAAAAAAATAACACTGTCCGAGTTGACACATTAGCCAAAGCCGTTAAAACCAAGTTCAACTGTATGTAGTTTTTAGTAGATTCTCCAAATAATTTTAGAGATGTTTCTTTTATTGTTGTTATACAAAAATTAATTGTTTTATTGCACATAAAATGTTATTCCTTTTTTAATTATATTATCTCAGGTTTTTTTGATGTATTGGTACATTATTCACAAAACTTATATTTTTAAATTTGATTCATTAGCCTAATTTTTCATTCTTTTTAGATTTTTAAAAATTGGTTTATATTGAGATGAAATTCATGAACATGATTGCATAAAAAACTTCATTTCCATCTCAAAGTGTGTAGGTAATATGGGATTTTGACGTGGGTACGTTGTACCTATTAGGCCTTAAAGGATCTGTGCTTATGGTGATATGATTTTATTTATGTTTGCTCATATAGTGTTAATCTGCTAACTTTTCTATAAATGTGAAATTTTTTAAAACTTCTGAAAATAATATTATTTTTGTCCAATTTTCTTTATAATATTATAATTTTATTTTTTACTCCAAAGCTATGGTTATGGTACCGGTATCCTTTGTGATCATTTATTATTTCAATAATCAGGGCACGAGTCATAAGGAAGATGAAGTTCCTGTAGGACGTCGAATTACAAGAAGTGCGACTCGGAGCTTGATAGTTCCACAACAGCAGTTGTACCATTGCCAGCCAAACTAGTGAAGAAAACTCCTACCATCAGAGGTAACACATTTTAATAAGTTAAGTTTGTACATTTAAAGGATACTGTTGCCTTCAGCAAAGTTTGGTCCTTCTAACAGTGAAGTTTAATATTTTTTTAACGATATTTAGAGGTATGAATGACGTGATATATTAATTGTTGTCGATTGCACGCGCGAGTCGAGAGCAGCGGTCTTGCCGAGATTTGGCCGCTTAATGGCGGCCCTCTACCGGCCTCACTGCCCCGAATGCATTCAGTATTAGGAAAGCCACTCTAATAATTTGTCCTCTCTGAAGCGACCTTGAATTGGTCTATTTTTATTTCTACAGATAATGGTTGTAATATAGAAAGTTAAATAGTGACTGCGCTTTTACTCTCCACTTACAAACAACACTTTACTCTCCCCTTGTGGGCACCCCTACATGTCTGGCAATATACACGATCTTTTAATTTACTGTAAATACGATTTTATACTCACTGCAAATTAATTTTACATATTGCCACGCGCAAACCTCCAACCCCACTTTAATTTATTCAATATCCCCAGAATCTACTTGAATTTATTTATTTAACTTAATTTAATTTATTTATTTTGCAAAAAAGGGATTTATTTAAAATTATAAGTAACAATGATTGTTTGCCACTTACAGAACACAAGAAGTTCGACGCGTAATTCTTTCTGTTGATTTCCAGCAATTTAAAGTTGTTCTCCTTGGTCCCCAGAATGGTTTCTTCGGATTAGAGTTGTCCTCTCCTGGTTGATTGTAGTATCTTTTGGCAAGATAGGCCGTTTATATGGATATTCTTCTCCCGAAATTATCACGACCCGACTTAGCTTTCGGCCGGAGCTAGTACGTAACGCACACCGTAACTGATCACCCTTCGACTTTCTCTAAGTACCCTCGGAGCTCGGTCAGCTGTTTACTCGTTGGCGCTTCATGCTAAACTAAAGTTTAGAGGGGATGCAAGCTGCTTTCCTCGACTTGTTACTTGTCAAACGAGCATCTTCCTCTAGGTGACAAGAAATTCTGATTTCTTGCTTTAGAAATATATTTTTTGGTTTTAATATATTCCCTGATTTATTTGATGAATTTTAGTGCCTTTATTTCCCATCGATTAGGCCTAATTTAATTATTATCTTCATTTATTGAATTACAGTATGCGCTCTGTTTTGTTTTGCGTAGTACCTCCGATGACGTAATTTCCTTCCCGGTGCTTCGGTCTGGCTTTCCTGTTCGTGCTTGTCGTTTTGCAAATTTGGCTTTGATTTCATCCAAACTCTATAACTTCTTTTTGCGTGGTCGGATTTTGGTTTTATTGACTTTTATGAATTGGTTGACGGTTTCTGGTTTCTCTGGAATTCGAATGGCGTTTCTACTCCTCTTCCTTCTTGAGTTATAGACTTCGTTAGTTTTGTTTAAATTTTTGAAATTTATTTCCTGTAAATTTGAAATTTTCCATTTTTTCTTGCTTGTATCTTCTTCGGTTGGTCTTGAAACGCGCTAATCTGGTATTGGATTTTTAATAGCTTGTTTGGTTGTTTAGTTATTCAGCTTGTTGTTACTCTAATTGCCTTCGTTTGGTTTTCGACGTTCCATTGGGCCTTTAAAGCTCTTTTCATATCTCACATGGCATTACAATTTATTACACATACATATACCCCTATTTTATCAAAATTTCCCTTTTATTAATCTCCCTTGTATTTATTTTGAATTAATAAAGTTTTTTATTAATTTATTTTATTTTTACAAAACTACTTATTTATTTATTTTGAACTTTGGCTTGATAGTGCCCTATTATTGACTCTATTAAATGCTATTTTTTATGATTTAATTATATTTGAACTTTATGAGTTATTGGCCCTTTTATGCCCAAGAATGACTTTACACTTTATTTTTTAGCTATTAAACTTTATAACTTTATATTTTTTATTACTTTATTTTCTTAATCCTTTTTAACTCTACAAATGACTCTACTTTGTTTTTGAATTTTATTCAAATTCTGCCAAATCAATTTGTTTACGCTTACATTTTTGTCTATAACTTTTTAACAAATTATCATAACAAATTTATTTTTATTACTCCTTGCTTATTTAACTCTCCTTTCAACATAAATCTAATAATAACAACTTTTTTAAATAAAATTACAAACCCCTATCTTTCAATGTTAACTCATTCCTACCAAATTTAGACAAGACTGGACAAGTCTATTCCTGTCAGTTCCTGCAAAGTTTTGGCTCGATCTTGTCGCTAATGCATACGTCATAGTCTGCACTTATTCAACTACCACAATTTTAGTTAATTCTTCAAAATTATTAATAAATACTATTTTCACATTGGAAACTCCTTTTTTATCTTAATTTTGGGCTTTTTTGACACCCTTTGGCTTTAATCTTTTGTTATATTGACTTTGAATTTATTTTAATTAATGTAATTAATTAACCCCAATTGGATCGGTCGATTGGCCGTTCCAATATCTACTAAGATAACTCATACAGTAGTTTTATTTTTGAGTTTAAAATAAATTTAAATTATTTTATTTTAACTTAGGGCCTAATATGAGATACTTGTATCCTAATATAAGGTATCTCATATTAGGGTAAGTATTATATCTCATATTAGGAACAGACAAGTTTTGCCTAAAATTATTATATTTTAAATGTTTAAAGCAATAAAATACAAAACTTAAACATGTAAATTTAATATTTGTCCTCTTTAACTTGAATTAGAGTAAGAGGAAACTTGTTTTAAAGATTAATTTATGCGATAAAGATGATGGTTGAAAAACTTTTCACAAACTCAACTGAACAAAAAAAAAAAACATTTCCAAGCTAAATGGTTGACAAAATGGCATAAGTCTATGCTAAATGGAGAAATGGCAGGTATAAAGTAATACAGTAGTTCATCTATTACGGCTAGACACCACCTCTCAACGGAGATATTGCCATATCTCATATTAGGGGACTATCTCATAATCGGGCTCTTTACCCTAATAATAATGGACAATATATGAGTTTAAAATAGCCAAATGTTGAACATAAACTAAATGTATAAACTAGTTTCTCGTTTTCTATATGCCTTTACTGTGCTTTTTCGATATACCTAATCGTATTTAAATAATAATAAAATAGGTTTTAAAATATAAAAATTACTTTTGTTCAGTAGAACAATTGAAAAGTGAAATTTCCTTCTGAAATTAATTATAGGTTATCTATTTACAGGAATGAGTTCACGTTACTGTGTT
>JAGFPH010013029.1:0-12733 GCA_018207615.1 Philaenus spumarius
AGTTAAAGATAATAACAGCAAATGTACATACAATATTGTTGTGTTTACTGTGTTGGTGTAGGATGCCGGGTCGAACAAACCAATTACTACACGTCATACTGTCCGCGAGAGAAAAGAAGTCCCCTGAACTATGGCCTATTTAAAAATTGCAGGCGCTTATCTGAGTCGGCGCTAAGCTCACGTTGCACACGGCATTCTGCGGTCACATTCACTGTGGCAAAACATGTAAAATAGCCAATTGAGATTTTACTTTATTGTAGCTATTTAATTGTGTTAATAGTGTTAAGAAAACCATTAAGGTTTGATAAGCCTTCCAGTTTTAAAATCTAACTTGTTCTACAGTATAGGATTACTATAAAAAAAGTTTGTTATTAAGAAAGAAAGCGGTACTGTAAAAGTTTGTACAGTTAGGCAGTAAGAAAACCCGTTATTGTATTGACTAATAAAATTATATTTACACTTGTGTACATATTGTTTACAAGTTCTTAAATTACTGTACAATATTAAATTGTAAACCATTTTAAATTTATATACAAAACTAGCAACAGCTTGTTGATAGGCCTACTAAAAAAACTGATATACAGTAAATCCATCGACATTCGCGGGCTTGGTATTCGCGGTTTTGATTATTACAGGTCGCTAAAAAAAGAAAACCTGCTGTATTAAATAGCAATAAAGTACAAGTAAAATTAGTAAATGATTGCAGTGTTAAATTATTGCAAATTAAAACTATTAATTTGGTAATATATTATATTGTTGCGTTGCAGTCAAGTTACTAGCAGACCGTTTTAGCAAGGTATTTATTTATTTAATGTTACGTTGCAGACGAGATTACTTTATGAAATGTTACCAAGATTTTTAAGTAATATTGTCTGCAACGCTACTTGAATATTCTAAGAAACATCTTTACTAACAAAATACATTAAAACAAACATTTTTTCAGAATGATGTGATATAAATTAATAAATATATAATATATAAATAATAATAAGATTTAAACTTAGAGTACACGAATTATTGATAACTCAAAATTTAAAAACAACAAATTTTAAGTATCAGTTTCAAATTAAAATAAACATTAAAAAACATTATTTATTTAATGTAAGAGTTGCAATCGAGATTAATTTATGTTAAAAAGTTACCAAGGTCCTCATGTAATTTCTTCTGCAGCTTTAAGTTAAAATATTTAAAAAAATCTTTACTAGCAAAATGCACTTAAAATTTCCAGAATAATTAGATATAAATAAATATATAATATACAAATAATTATAATCAAATTTAAACCTAGAGCAATAAAATTATTGATGACAAAAATAAAAAATAAAACATAATTTTAAGTTAAACTTCTAGACTAAGTTAAATTGCACAATGTTAATTTAAATTTAAATAGTTCAATTGTTTAAATTCAACTATTCCCTAAGGCCTAAGGAAGGGTAGTTTATATAAAGCAGTTTTATTTAAAAAAATATATTTTATGTCAATAGTAATTATTACGTCATGTGCATATCTGCATATAAGCTACTCATTATGTGTAAGTATTTATAACTATTATGTTTTTTGTTTTATAAGTATTACACATGTTTTATTAAACTGCAGTATGTCATTCAAGTTTTGGTGGTTCATTGTAGTAATACATACAATTATTTTCAATAATGTGACACATTTTGTTCAATTTCGTATTTATTTTTCAGAAATGTTTCAGAAAATCAAATTAAAAGTATGCTAACATTAGTATATTGTATACTATACAAATAATTATAATCAAATTTAAACCTAGAGTAATACAATTTTATTATTGATGACAAATATAAAACATAAAACATAGCTTTCCGTGGCGGACTGGTCTAGCCCAAGTATTCTATAGCCCTGCACTTAACGGCTGTTCTACAGGGATTCCACATTAGCAGAAACCAAACTATGCGGCGCGAAAGGTTTGGACAACGCGGAGCCCCTGCAAATGCCGTGCGGTAACATACAAACACTGCTGCATACCGTCCTGGCTCAGAGGACTTCTTTCCTCTCGCGGACAGTAACATTTTCTTGAGATAGATCATTGTTAGGTTAAAAATCATGCCAAGTTTGAACTCAATCCGTCAAACGTTTCTCTAGGAATGAATTATAAAAAAAATGGCGGATATCTGGAAAACGAAGCCTAGCCTATAAGCAGAGGCGATTTCGGGTCAATGTTTGTATGAAGTTTTTTCTTATTTTTAGCTATAGAATGAGCTAACGAGATACTACCGTATAGTTCTGTTTCGCCATGTAGGCCTAACTACAGATTTTACCAAAAATAATTTGAAAGTTTTTATTTAAATTTGTTAATAGTTACTTTAATTTCAGATTCTAATGGAAAAGTTAAAATTGCCACCATGTGTACTATCCAGCATTTACAGAGAAGAAGGAAATACATTGTCGAGAAACTTTACAAAAGGTGGCATTCTAGTTACTAAGCTTCTTTGAACGCAGAAGTATGTAATGTAATTAAATTTCCCTTTTATCTCTGTGTGTCTCTGCGCAGGTCTTTCCCGTCCAACTAGACAATACTGTGTAAAACTAAGCTTGTCATTTAATAATGTTTTGTGTTTCTACATTTCATTGCAGGGTCTAGCTTAACTTGATTTTTATTTGTTGACGTCCTTTTGTTGTTATACTTCTACGCTTCAGTTAACAAAATATCAATTACAAGTACGGATGACAAAAGAGAAGCGATTTCATGGAAAAGCAAAAAGAATGTTTTTCGGATTCTTCGACTTCCGCAGTACACGTGTAGAGATGGTAAGAAGAATATACTCTAAATAACATGAAGTAAGCAGTTTAACTTCAAAACCAAATTATTCAATATCTAAGCAAATTCTTAGAGATGTTTTGTAACAGCTAGTCGATTTCATTCATACCAAAACATGTTTGTGATATTGAAAATTAGAATATTTTTTTATGCTTTAAGTCCTTCGTTTGAAAAACATTCTTTTTTTCGATAATCCATACATATAAACAAAATGTAAGTGTCTGTCTGTTATTTGGAAATAAATCCTTTTTTCTAAGCTCATATGATTATTCAGACTTTACCAAAACCTAAACATGCATTCTTTCCGTCTGTCTGTCTACCTGTTTGTTCGTCCGGGCTAACCTCCGGAACGGCTGAACCAATTTTGACGAAACTTTCATCTGCACGAAGAGGACGTTTTAGAGATTGATCTAGGCTGCTTTTTATGTCGGAAATAATTAAGGTTACAATTTAAAAATTATGTACAAAATTAGGAGTTTTGCGAACGGCCGTGAACGCGACGATTATACAGAGTGAACTCAAGATGGCCACCATTGGGATCTCGGAAACTATAAAAGTTACAACAAACTTTAAATGGGGGACCTTCCCTACTTTTTCCCTTGCATTAAAAATACATTATTAAAATTTCCAAAAACTCCGCCATTTTTCCAATATGGCGGTCAACTTAATTTTTTCAAATGGAAACCAATATTTTTTATGTTGAATTTCGATTGGAGACGCAAATTTAAGAAATTTTTATTCTTTTGTATTTTTTTTTCCTAAACCCAACCTCTCAAAAATTTTCTATTTTATGTGATTTTTTTAATTGGGCCACCATTGGGATCTCAGAAAGTATTAATTTCACAACAAACTTTAAATGAGGAACCTTTCCTTGTTTTATGTGAAATTAAATAAACGGTACCAGGAACTGGCGCATACTTTCTCACACACATATTTAAATTATTAAACAGATTCACGGTGACTTGTAGGGTGGGGTAGGAGAGGTGATTTTGTATTAAAGTTGTTTTCCCATAAAAATCCATAAAATAACGGAAAATCCCACTTTTCTCAAAAACGGCTCGAACGATTTTGATTAAAATTTTACAGTTTATAGTACTTTAGGTCTCTAATAAACTATAAAATTTTAAACAAAATCGTTAGAGCCGTTTTTGAGAAAAGTTGATTTTTTCCGTTATTTTAAGGGTTTTTATGGGAAAATTACCCTTAAAAATAAAAAATTCACAAAAATGAAAAAAATACCTGGAGATACCGTGGATTAGTACCTTTATACCAAATTTCATCAAAATTAGGCTCTAGGTTTGATAACATCCACACAGATACACAGACACACATACAGACACACACACACAGACATCACTCCAAAATCCACGTTTTTAGGTTCAGGGGGGTCCAAAACGGATATTTCCACCAAAAACTCAAACTCGAAAATTTTGACGAATACAATACTTTCTCCATATACTATGGTATAGGGGGAGAAAGTAAAAAATATGTAGTTAAAATATTTCTAAATGGCCGCCATTTTCCAATATGGCATTCAACTATTTCCAATAAAAAACCCTACTTTTATGACGGATTTGAATTTCACATGCAATTCTAAGACGTTTTTATTCTTAGTATTTTTTTTTTTATAAACTTAACCGTTTAACCGCCAGGAGCGCTGAAAGTTTCAGAAACTCTTATTTCAACAATTATCAGTCGTGTTTTACCCATTTGTTTGCAAACAACAAAATTTATCTCAAAGTGCAATATTTTGTACAATGGAATTTTAAAAAGCTGTTGCAATTTGACAAATACTTTATTTTGTACAAAAAACGTACTTAAATTCTTACACAATACACAGTGGTTGTGTTAGCGATTTGTTAACAATAATTTAAGTACGTTTTTTGTGTGAAATAAAGTATTTGTCAAATTGCAACAGCTTTTTAACATTCCATTGTACAAAATATTGCGCTTTGAGTTAAATTTTATTGTTTGCAAATAATTGGTAAGACATGCCTCTAATAACTGTTGATTGAGAAAGTAAAAATAAACGAAATAAATGCTTTGAAATTTAACATTGCGCTTACGGGATAAAATCCAAGATGACCGCCACTTCAGCAGACCATTAACACGTTGACAATATCGTCTGTGTTTAAATTTACTGTACACGCAGGTTTAACCGTTAAATATACATCAAAGCAGTATCAAATAAAGTAAAATGTACTCATAGATGTTAAGCACCCCTTAAAACCTGATTTGCAGCTTTATGTTCGTTCGGACTAACAAACTGGCAGAAATCTGTACTTTTAGAGTTTATTGGCGCTTGGCTAATAGCGTACGTGACCCTAAAATGTATACATAGATCGATTCGGGCGAAAATCACTGTGCGTTTTTGTGCCATGCTCGGATTTAAATAGTTTGTTTATGAGTATTATTAGTAATGCACAATATTTACCCGATACATATTCCTTTTATGTAATCACACTTGCGAGCGAAGCCGTAGGTACCAGATATATTACTAACATTAGTCACATATTTTTAATTCTTCCCCAAAAATAATACTACATCCCCCCCAACAAACACACAAATAATTACCATATTTGATGTTAATTTCGTTGCTACACTATAGAGGTAGGAGATTATTTTTCCTGTCATTATTTTAGGAGATCAAATTAACTGTTGTAGTTGGGGGCTTTACCCTCATTGGCGAAATTCCATAGGAAAAATAAGCTATTGCAGTGATCCTTATGGTAAGACCCAAAGTGGGGAGTAGCAAATGAGCATCGATCATGGTCCCCAGAACACGTTTTGGGGTGTCATTAAAAATCATATGTATATTTGTGTTCGCACTCTAAAGGCCGCATTTTAAGTCCGATTTGGTCCAAATTTGGTACACGTGTTGGTAGTCTGTGTCGCTCGGACGAGATAGTTAATCAAAAAAATCCAACAATCGGTACGTTTTTTGACCGGAAGTAACTATTTTTTGAGATTTTGACTAGGAGAATGAAATATTTTTAGAGTTTTTTCTAAAAATGTAAATGTATGATGTTATTCTGCGCATTTTGTTTTTTTACGCGACCTTATAGCTCGCTTGGTTCCCCCAAAATCGACCCAAACGTAAAATACCATAAAAGTACCCGGTTCGAAGCCAAGTGGTGCAACCTCGCCAGGCCACTAGGAAGAAACAAATTTTACTAATATATTGCGTACACACAGACAGCTGTTCAACGCCTTCGTGAGTAGACCTATTTGCCAAATTGTTGGTTGAAACCCTAAAACATAGGCATATAAACTTAATTTTGGAAATTTGCTCAACTCACGTCAGCGGTCCAGCTGCGTGGTCGAATTAAATTAGTTAGATAGGTAGATTTAGCAACAAATAAATAAACTCTAGCTGATACAATCCATACAGCTTTTGACTTACGTAAACTCTGTTATTTTATTTATTCTATGACCATTTAATGATTGAAACAATTTTAATTTTTAAAAGCTCACCTTTGCTGGGCAAAAATATAATAGACTAATAATATAAGGAACCTTGAGAGTAGTGCTGATAATATCTGTGTCAAAAATACTCCCAATATGCGGAATGGCGTCCGAACCAATTTGCAGCTATTCAGCACTGTCGTGAATAGACCTATTTCCCAAATTGTTTGTTGAAACCCTAAATCATAGGCCTATAAACTAAATTTTGGAAATTTGCTCAACTCACGTCAGCGGTTCAGCTGCGAGGTCGAATTATTTTAGGAGATCAAATTAATTAACTGTTGTAGTTGGGGGTTTAGCCTTATTAGCGAATTTCCATAAAAAAATGAGCTATTGCAGTAACCCTTATGGTAAGAGGTTGGGAGTAGCAAATGAGCACCGATTATGGTCCCTAGAACGCGTTTTGGGGTGTCCTTAAAAAAATATATATATATATCTTTATATAGCCTATGTATAAAATATATGTGTTCGCACCCTAGTGGCCGCATTTTAAGTCCAGTTTGGTTCAAATTTGGTACACATGTTGGTTGTCTACGTCGCTCGGACGAGTTCGTCAGCCAAAAAAAATCCAACAATCGGAAGCAAGTTTTTTGACCGGAAGTAACTATTTTTTTAGATTTTTCCTACGAGAATGAATTTTTTGGAGTTTTTTCTACAAATATAAATGTAGGATGTTAATCTGCACATTTTGTTTTTATACGCGACCTTATAACTCGCTTGGTTCCCCAAAACGTAAAATACCATAGAAGTACCCGGTTCAAAGCCATGTGGTGGATTCTACCGTGGGGTTGGCGTGCGAATCACGCAATGCTTTTTGTGTTGAATATACTCCCAATACTGGAGTTGGCGTGCGAAACACGCAATGCATTGTGTATTGAAGATACTCCCAATATGCGGAATGACGTGCGAACCATTTAGCAGATATTCAGCACCGTCGTGGATAGACCTATTTCCCAAATTGTTGGTTGAAACACTAAAACATAAGCCTATATACTTAATTTTGGAAATTTGCTCAACTCACGTCAGCGGTTCAGCTGCGTGGTCGAATTATTATGTTTCTGGTTCAGAGGGTCTAAAAGTATTGAATCTATATGATCTGTTCTTCTGTGAAATTTGGGGGCTTCATATCTAAGATCTTTTACTATTGAAACAAAATTTATTTGCAGAAATGGTTACGGTGTTTTAATTAAGTCCTGCTATTCCGTTTGTCGCTTCAGTTTTTGTTAAACTATTTTCTTATTCCAAATTAGATTTTTATAGTCAGTTTTACTTTTTTATTTTTTATTTCAAACAAATAAAGATAAATTATTAAAATAAAGAGTGATAAAGATAAAAGAATAATTGATTATCAGGCTAGTTTATATATAATGTTTTCATGTAGTATAGTTTCCAGCAATAAAAGCACAGATTGTTATAAAAGTTGACTAAGCTTTTACAATTTGTGAACATTAAATTTCAATTTCTGATTTAATCTACAATAACAGGTGATCCTTTTTTAAAAAAATACAAGGCTTTCCCCTCCTCCGGCCCTACAATTCAAAATATGTAACGTTTCTTTGGGAAAGATTTAGGGTCGATTTGCACAATTGGGTTTGCCGCCCTTGTTTTATCCTGATTCCATTTAAAATTGTTAGTTCAGTTTCAAGATAAAAAAAAATAGGAAGAATTAAACCTTTAAAAGTGCTACATTATCAAATTAACGACATTTAAAGTATTTTGTATGAATCGAAGGTATAAATTATTTAGCATTCTACCGAAACGTATTCCAATTAGTAAAAATAAAAATGAATTAAACAAATTTGGGCAATCATGTTTAAATACGATGGATGAAGAAAGCATTTTAATGCGAGTTATAAGTTTAGTTATTTTTTATGTGTGGTGTTTATATTACAGTCATTAATACTTTAGTTGAAAGAAGCCATTCTTATTTGAAATTATAAATGTTTTAATTTGCACCAATCATTTTAATAAGTTGTTATTTTTATTTTTAATGATAAGGCCCATTAATATTGTTCTTTATCTGTATGTTAAATTTTCCCTAATCAGGCATAGAGGTTACCTAATTTATCACACTGTTAATGTTATGTGTGGATTTTTGAAGTGATAACTTCTATTGGCCCATTGGGCACTTTCGCTTGACTATGTTTCTGAAATCTCGCGTCACGCAAACTTTTTGCGTAGACACAAGTCAGAGCGTGGAGAGGGAATATTTAATACATTTACATTTATCATTACCATAGCAATCAAATTAACATATAACAATTAGTTAATATAATATAACAGCTGTTTTTGCCCAACATCGGTAATTCTCAAACAAAACCCAGCGTAGATTTATATTTTGGTGTTATGTTTACATCTTCAATCATTAAGATTTCTTGTAAAGTTGATTTTCATAAATAATATTAGTTATATAAATAACGTAGGGTTCTAGAACATACGTTATAAGATTTGCTTTGATTTTATAATCTGTAAATAAAAACGACCTTTTATCATCAATATATTCGTTTATACGAATTTAAAGAAGAGATACCTACTGTTTAACTTCGGAAACATTCGTACATCTTCGTATAACGTATTTGATTATTAATTTCTTTACTATAATATTAACAACTTCTAAATCATTTGATCTATCAATATGAAATAAAAACCAACTAAAAGATAATATTTTTACCTTTTTTTAAATATATGATAACGGATATAAATAATAAATTTTAACAAATAGGCCTACAGTTTTATAATCCTTATAATTGTACACATTTACCGAGTTTAAAATCCCCGTGGTCATAGAAGTTATCACTTCCAACGTGTGGTCGTAAGCACCCACCCAATTAATTTAGTTTTTTTCTTTTTAGATTATAGAAAAATGTCATGTTTTTAATCAAGAATTCAAAGTGACTTTATATAAGTTGTACGTATGATGTGTAGTAAATATACATTTTGAATTTTTAGAATTGCATTCCTATAAAAATTTCACTGTACACATGTCATCAACTTCAAAACAGGTATTCACCTCTCTTCTGTCACAACTATATACACATAAGGCGAGGAAATGGGAAAAAAAAAACACTTTTTTTATTTGCAAAATATAGTTAATGTTTTAATATATTTTACATTAAGTAACCATCCCAAATTGTTTTCTATTAAATCCTTAAACGACTAAAGCTGACGTGTAAGCAGCTGCGTACGGAGAATAGGATGCGTAAGCTGCATAGGGAGATGCGACGTAGGGGGAGGCAACATATGGAGAGGCGACGTAGGGGGATGCGACATAAGGAGCAGCAGCAACAGGAGCGGCAACGTATGGGGCCGCAGCAACAGGAGCGGCAACGTATGGGGCCGCAGCAACAGGAGCGGCGACGTAGGGAGCGGCGAATCCATTATAGTTCCTGGCAATCACCTGAGAGCTGGTAGCTGTAACTATAGGCGCTGGAGCGGCGACGGCAAGGAGGCCGGCAGGTTTAGGAGCGGCACTGACGCAAGCAGCCATGACGGCGAAGAGGACGAAACTCTGCAACAAAAGTATTAGTATTATTTAACTTGTTAGAAGCAAGGGTAATGTTTCAAAATGTTGTTTCACTTTGATTACAATATTTCTTGTCCGTTCGAAAATAACCACTGAAGTCCATTCGAAAATAACCACTGAAGTCCAATTTGAAAGGACAATATAAATGCATAATTTTTAATAATATACCTTTAGCGAAAGAGATTTAAAATCTAAATTTGTGTTAAAATTATAATTTTTCCCTCACTAACGTCACAAAAGTCAACAAATAAAAATGTTAAAAACTGTAGGCCTACTTATAAATGAGAACTTGTAGCCTAGTAAACCGAGGGCCTTCGTTAAACAACAATTTGCAACAATGAGAATCAACAGCATATTGAACATTTGTTATAAACTCAATATTTCATGTGTAACAAATTTGTAGTTCCTCTGTATAACCTTTGTTTACAAGTATACTTCTGTATACTTGTATTATTTGTTTGTTTAAACAATGCTTTATTAGTGTTTAAAGCTTTTCATTGGTTCAAAACGTTTGCTCACAAAAAATACCAACCACGTTTTTAAGTTTTTTTTTAAACTTTATACAACTACAACTTTTAAACAGTTAGTCGTATCAAAAACACCAAGAACAAGAATGACTTAAAATTAATTGTGAAACAAAAATCATATACAATACAGAGTGTTCCATAAGAAACTCGAAAATTGACCGTCATATTTGAAAATGGTGGCCATTATTCATTTTAGCACTATTTTTTTATTTATTTTTTTTCAAGAGATACTATTTAAAAAAACAGTTTGCCGTCAGATTAATGTTGGCTCTTTAAAAAAAAAAAACACACACACACACTATGGATAATACATTTTCTCTTAACTAACTTAACTAGCTTTAAATATAGTAAAATATTTACTACACTAAAATAGTTAAATTAAAATCGGTATATTTGAAAAAATGTACAGATTTTTACTATTGTATAAGTTGTACGTCTGAAAATCTATGAGAAAATTGGTAGTTCATTAAGGCTCTTCTTTACCTTAAAGAAAACTCCCGAGTGTACAGTATGATTTCAATAAAAAAGGCCTGACTCAAGCCGCAAAATCGTTGAAACATGCATTTGTAATAACGTGTTTCGGATTCTATTTATAAATTAATAATCTGGAAAACTACTTTAAGTTATAAAGAAGGCTTTATATTTTTTTACGTATTAGCTTAAAATACGGAAATTATTGCTTAAAACTCAAAAACATGCGTTAAAAATAATCGAATTTACTCATTTAAACTGTTGATTAAAAGGAGTTGCCGACGATTTCTTTCAATTATGAGATATAAGACAAAAGCACAAAGCCTTTAAGAACAATTTAAGATGTTTCACAACTTTTTAGGTTGAAAAACGGCGTCCGAAACACGGTAGTACGAAGTGCATATTTTTGCTGTTTTACGCAAGGTATAGAAGACCCTTAACGCCTTTGTATAAATATAAGAAAGACATTAAATCATATAACGGGGGGGGGGGGAATGTAATGATTAGACTATTTAAATGCAATTCGACAATACTCAACCAAATAAATAAGAAACGTATCTAAGTGAATTATTATAATATGAATAAATAATTACATTGCAAATAAATTAAAATCAATAACAGCCATTCAATCTACAGTTAAAAAAAACTATTTCTGAAACTCAAATTTTACTAACAATTATACTATAATGAATATATATTAAAAACTTTTAAAAATATATTTAATACAACTATATATACGTATCTTTTCTAACAAGAATGACTTTGCAAGTACCGTGTTAGAAAAGGAGCAAAATCGCTGTTACTAATTTTACAAGTTAAACCCCTAAGAGTTTTTAACCATTACTCAAAAGTAATATTTCGATACAGTACTCACAATGTACATGTTCATGTTGAGTATAGGAGGCAATTGGCTTCACTGATGCTTAGAACAATCCAGGAGGCTGTTTTATAGGTAAAAGCATTGTTGGAAGGTGTCATCAAAGCCTCCTGCAGAATATTAAACAGCTGTTGCCAAATTGTCACATTGTTGTAACCAGCTGTAATCGTTGTAAATGTGTTAGCAATGTCAACTTGAACGTCACTCTGGACAAATTAAAACCAAACTAAAGTAATCTATACGTAAAAAAATGCTTTTTCCTGACTGACTAACATAGACTCAACGTCGAGCAAAAACTATTTGATACAAATACTAAAATTTAAAGGTATTCTTATGGGGTCAAAATTTTGATTTTAAAGCGTAAAAATAGTAAACATTCTGATTCTGATAAAACATCTGTTTGGATCAATAGCTTAGCAACACATGTTTATTTACATTCATTACCATAACGACCAACTTAGAAGATTTAGAATCTGTTTATTATTTTTCGCCACCAACAGCGTTTTTAGGTTAGATTAACAAACTAAAAGCAAACAGGAAGAAAGTCAACGACAAATACTTACTGTGATATATAATTTAATTCAAATATCTGTTGTTACATATTATAAATAAATCAGCTGATTTAGATTTAAAACTTAACATGATTTTAGGTTAGGCCTACATGGAACAAAACACGTTTATTTGCAATCAATTTGGCAAATTTAGAATCAGGTAATTATTCTTCACAACTAACAGATTTTTACTTTCTCCACCCTATACGTAGTATATGGAGGAAGTATTGTTTTCGTAAAAATGTTCGAATTTGAATTTTCAGTTGAATTATCTGTTTTGGTGCTCCCAGAACCCCCAAAAAATAATTTAGTGCAATTATCTGTGTTGGTGCTCCCTGAACCCAAAAATATTTTTAGTGGAATTTTTTGTTTTGGTGCTCCCTGAACCCAAAAAAAAGTGTTTTTAGAGTGGTACCTGTCTGTCAGTCTGTCTGTATGTATACACGACCAGAGAGGACACTATTGGTCCGATTTTCATGAAATTTGGTATGTAGGTACTAAACCCTAATATCTCCAGGCGTTTTTTCATTTTTT
>JAGFPH010013029.1:12833-27893 GCA_018207615.1 Philaenus spumarius
TTTTTTGGAATTTTTAATTTTCAAGGGTAATTTACCCCTAAAAACCCATAAAAAAAGACAAAAATGCTAATTTCTCAAAAACGGCTCTAACGATTTTGATCAAATGTTCAGTATTTATAATGCTTAAGATGCCAAACAAAATGACACCACCCGCTTTTATCAAAACTTCAGCGTTTTATAATTATGAGGAAATGTTTAAAAAATAAACAAATTTGTGTTGTCAATCTAGCATCGCGGCTTCGGCCGCACGGGGTAGCACCACGGTAGCGAGCACGGCCAGTAATTCAAAGGTCGCGCGATCGAATCCCGCCTGAGACAATAATTTTTTTATACGATTGACGTAGGTAGAATATTATTTTTTTGTTTTGTTCTAAAAAGTAGTAAAAATAAAATGATTAAAAACAATATTATTTTGACTACAGTAAGTTGGGAGAAAGTTTGTGTCAGTTAACTGATACCGTTTATTTATATTAGGTAAAAGCAAACCAAAAGGCTTACTGTATTATAAGTCAAACATCAGGTGTTACATATTATATTGTTTTCTTTCGTTGATAATATCAAAATTTGTTTGAAAAGTTGATTATTACTTATTAAAATATCTAATATTGTAAAAAATTACAATACATGCCGCTATTCAAATTATTGTAGTTTGTTGTGTCTATTTCCATCTCTTTTTTACATTTCCATGAAAATATCAGTTAACAATAATATGTTATTACTATTGTACAATAGGGCACACGCCAGGGTTAGTGAGCGAAACGGGCAGGGACGGAGCCCCTAGTGGCTTATAAGTTAGTGCTCACTTCAAATTAAAGACACTAAAATACAATGTCATAAATTATTAGTAATTTGTAATAATTTACTAGCATAAATCTAGCCGTAAAGGTTATATTTTTACATTTGATTTTAATCAGTTTTGTAGGTTATATTAAAAAAATAATTGGCAATGCTTTAGTAAGGAAAATAATGATGACCTTTTATCGCACTATTGCCAAAATATATGAAGCATAGAATTCGATTTTTATTAATTTTTGAAGACTGTTACATAAAATGCCGTTGTAAAATCTGTTTGGTAAAATAGTACAAAAAATGTTTATCAATGGTTTTACGATCTTTTATATAGTATGCCTAATTGGGGCCTACTACTTGTCAAGCAAATTGTTATGCATAAATTATTTTTCGTTAACATGAATAGTTAAAGGAATTTTAACACGAAATCGTTAGCGATCTATTTTTGACTTACATACGTAAATGTAAAATGAAAGAGAACCAATGCAACGGAAAAACTTTGACGATATAAAAGTACACTTTCCTGAGGATTTATTCCATTTTAAGTGTCAATAATTGACCTTACTTTTTCAGCGAATTTTAATAGCTATTGCAATGACACTTAACTTGACTTATGGTGACGCCTAAGGTTGGGAGTAGTAAATGGGCACCAACCCTGGTCCCAGAACACGTTTTGGGTTTTCACTAAAAACTACATACATAATATGTAGAGTGTTCATAAAGTCCTTTTAACCCCCTCATTATTTTTGTTACTGAAAATAAGTTAACAAAATGTTAAAAATATATCTCGTGTTGCATAACAGGACCAATTTTTTAACACATCTGACCCTCTATGATTTTAGGGGGCTTAAGAGGGCAAGGGGGTTTAAAAATTTCACATATAAAGGTAGGTCATGTAATAGACCATTGAAAAGCTTATTTAAAGAGAAACATAATGGCGCAAACTAATTAATTTCTTGCTTCATTTCAAAGTAATGGGCAATCAAAGTTCTGGAAAATAACATACAACCTAATTATTCCTAATATTAACAAATGAATAACCTGCTTTGATGCTATGATAACAATATCATTTAATAGCTCTAGTTTTCACCATTCTGTTTCTTTTTTAATAAACTTTTCAATGATGTATTACATGACCTACATGTATATTTGACATTTTTATCCCCCCTACCCCGCTCAAGCCCCCCAATTTGCAAAATAGTTGGATGAAACCCTAAAACATATAACTTAATTTTTGAAATTTAATTAACAAACGTCAGCAGTTCAGCTTTGTGATCGTGTTATTTTATTTTAAAATTAATTAATTGCGCTACATGGTTTCCGTCTGAAGATTTTACTTCTACATCTACGACGAAATTATTTTCTGGTTGAAATGTTTTTAAATCTACGGGATTATAATATAGCCTTAAGTTCATAAACATTTCATTACAGATATAGTACCGTATCGGGAGAGAGTGCAACGGTGGGTCGTAAGCGTAGGCGCTTTCCACGATTAATCTTAAAGTATCAATTAATTACAAGTGCTCTTACAATAAGTAGGAGAGTGAACAACGTCTTAATTGCAACTCTACCTACGCGACCTCTACAATAACAATCAATACTAGCCAACCTTTAGGCATTGGAAAAACATACCAAACAACATAAATTGAATTCCCAATTTTGCTCTACTCTATTTTGATATTAAAAACATTTTAAACTGAAATAATTTCAAATTGTATAAAAAATTACTTAAAAACCCTTTAATAGTGTAACGTATGCCTGTCCAAAATCAAGAGTGACTTGCTTTAACTCAAAACTATCTATCCTATTTTGATTAAACTGACATGAATATAATCGAGTTTGACTGGTGAGGAAAAACTTATTTCTAAAAATGAAAACGCAGAACACAATTCACCCGAAATTCGTTTAAATGTCAAACGCGTTTCAACAACAAAGTCGTCATCCTCAGTGATATGTCAGTTATAACTGATTAAGTCATTATGACCGGGCTTAGTTTTCACGTAATCACAGGTAGAGATAAACGTAATTATAATTCATTATAACAAACTAAAGGGAAAGTCGCATTCTTCTTTTTTTTCTTTTTACAAACATTAAGAACGCACCAAAGCAGTGGGAATCTCTTATAGGAAGTTGAACAATACTAGTGTAACAATGTGCCAAATTTTTTTTATGTATTTATGTTTATTTTAGATATAAATTTTATATATAGGCTATTCTTGTTTAGAACAAACTTTTGAACATGATTTATATTTATCGTGCTATATCATAATGTTTGTATATTTTATCTCAAAGTCAACAAATAAATGGTTCTAGGTGGAAAGTCAATGAAAGTCTGAGGAATTAAAAATATATTTGATCTTCGAGAAAAACAATTTCCAAAACAAAATTTATATGTTTTAGGGTTTCAACCAACAATTTGGGAAATTTGTCTACTCACGATGGCGCTGAATAACTGCCTGTGTGTATGTAATATATAAGTAGAATTTGATGTACCTAAGCCTAAAGTGAGTTTTCACGTCGACCTGGCGTCGTCGGGTTAAGGACTGCTTCGCTTCGCTCGCAGCGTACAAACTCGGCCATCGCCATCGGATCAGAAGATGACCCCCCCCCCCCCCCCCCGCCGTGCTTTTTACACCGGGTACTTTTATGGTATTTTACGTTTTGATCGATTTTGGGGGACTAAACAAGCTATAAGGTCGTGTAATGAAACCAAATGTATAGACTAATATATTAAATATATTTTTGTATAAAAAACAATAAAAAAGTTTCATTCTACTACAAAAAATAAAAATAAATTACTTACGGTCCAAGCTTTAGGTTTAGGTTGTTGGATTTTTTGGCTAACGAAATTGTTAGAGCGACTTAAACAACCAAAATGTGTACCCAATTTATACCAAATCGGACTTAAAATGCGGCTGCTAGAGTGCGAACACATATATACATATACATGTATATACAGTGTGTAAATTAAGTATCGAAACAAATATGTATTTCTCAAATTAAAATTGGTACAAATATTTTGTTTGTGGCATTGGCTCTTAACAAACGTTCCTGACTTTCTGACATAAAAAAAATGTCAACCCCCTAAGGGGGTGGCGGGTAGGGGGTAACTTAAATTTATAAATGGGAAGTATGGGCATGTGATACCTCATTTTAAAGGTATATTTAAGACTAGGAAAATAACATAAAGAAAATAAAAATCGGACCACCCAAAACAAAATGGCGGCCCTAAACGTGTTGAAATAAATTGACATAAAGTTGCTAATATCTCGAAAATGAAGAGTTTTTAGAAAAAATTTCAAAAGACAAAAAATGTTTATTTCAAAGTGCTTGACATACGAAATTGCTTCCAAATCGACTTCGTAAATTTTATTTTTCTCCTCTATCTTACCAAATTTTGTAAAAAATAAAATTTACGAAATCGATTTGGAAGCAGTTTCGTATGTCAAGCACTTTGAAATAAACATTTTTTGTCTCTTGAAATTTTTTCTAAAAACTCTTCCTTTTCGAGATATTAGCAACTTTATGTCAATTTATTTCAACACTTTTAGGGCCGCCATTTTGTTTTGGGTGGTCCGATTTTTATATTCTTTATGTCATTTTCCTAGTCTTAAATAGACCTTTAAAATGAGGTATCACATGACCATACTTCCCATTTATAAATTTAAGTTACCCCCTACCCGCGACCTATTTTAGTTTGAAAAATACATATTTGTTTCGATACTTAATTTACTCACTGTATAACATTTTTAATGATAACTTGTTCTGGGGACCTTAGGTCTAACCATAAGGGTCACTGCAATAGTTAATCTTTAATATGGAAATTCGTTATTAATAACTTCGAAATAATTTGATATATCAATATGAAATAATATGCAATCCAAAGATAATATTTGTTTCTTTATTTTGATTCTAGAGGGCTCCCGCTCTCTGCTCGCGACGAAACAAATACAAACAGGTTATTTTATATAAATAGGCCCTACTATTAAATTCTAGTATGTCTTGTTTATTTTTATTTAGGATATAACAAAGTGGTTTCTTTTTTTTAAATTACTTAATTTATTAAGGGTTTATTCTCTAGCTATAAGGAAAGTAAAACAATCAAAAATTTGTATAGGGGTTGTTACTACATTTTTACCATTTGTAGCACGCAAAAAAATGCAAATTCAGTTCACATTTTCTATTTACCTTGAAAGAATTAAGTGTACAAAATTTCAGCTCTCTAGCTTTAAGGAAAGTATAACAATTATTGTTTATTGTTTTAGGGGTTGTTTCAACAATTAAATTAAAATTAGCCTATATTATTACTCAGGGATAGTGTAGCTTTTTATTAGTAAAACTATTTTTTCGATCGGTTCAGTAGTTCCAGAGATTACTCCCCACACACACAAAAAAAAACAAATTGTATCTCTTTATAATATTATTAGGGGAAACCCCTGCGCGCTCCGCACGCCAACCCCGTTGGAACCTTCTATACGCATAATCATGTTATGTTTTCTTTATAATAAAGGTGTAGGATTAATAACAACCCCAAAGCTAAGATGGTAAATAATGTTAAATGTTCAAATCCAATTATGCCGTATATTTTATAACAGGAGTTATAATAATGGTTAAAAGAACCAGCAAGGCTCAGGTCTACACTTTAAAACTAAAAGCTAGAAATACAAAAATAATTGATTCAAAGTTTGAAATCATCTGTTAATGAAAATATTGGAGCAAATAGTTATTTAATTCAATTGGTTGCTATGGTAATAATTGTAAATACATGTGTTTTTTTATCAGCCTAGGCCTAACATAAGAATTTTTTCCGATTAAATTTACAAATATTGAAATAAAAAAAGGTTTTTATCGAAATGAATTATAGCCTATGTTACTCAGGGATAGTGTAGCTTTTTATTAGTAAAACTATTTTTTCAATCGGTTCAGTAGGTCCAGGGATTACCCTCACATACAAACAAACAAATTTTACCTCTTTATAATATTACTAGGGAAAACCCCTGCGTGCTCCGCACGCCAACCCCGTTGAAACCTTCCATACACAAAATCATGTTATGTTTTCTTTATAATAAAGGTGTAGGATTAATAACAACCCCAAAGCTAAGATGGTAAATAATGTTAAATGTTCAAATGAAATTATGTCGTATATTTTATAACAGGAGTTATAATAACGGTTAAAATAACCAGCAAGGCTCATGTCTACACTGTAAAACCCTAACCTAAAAGCTAGAAATACAAAAATAATTGATTCAAAGTTTGAAATCAGCTGTTAATGGAAATATTGGAGCAAATAGTTATTTTATTCAATTGATTGCTATGGTAATAATTGTAAATACATGTGTAATCAACTAGGCCTAACATAAGAATTTTTTCAGACTAAATTTACAAACATTGGAATATAAAAAGGTTTATATCGAAATGAATTATAGCCTATGTTACTCAGGGATAGAGTAGCTTTTTATTAGTAAAACTATTTTTTCAACCGGTTCATTAGTTCCAGAGATTACCCCCTACATACATACAAACAAACAAACAAACAAACTTTACCTCTTTATAATATTAGTATAGATTATAAATGCATTTCTGATGTGTGTATTAATCTGCTTGTGTTTTTTAACGGGGCTTACTAGTGTTCCCGTCTCCTTCTTCCTTATAAGACGTCGCGTTACTGAACTTCCTTTGCATACTCACATTGTACATTACCAAACCTTCATTGCATTCGAACATAATTACTAAATACAATTTGTCAAAAGACGTGCGTTAAGGCTGTCACGAAATTCGTGCACCGTTTATTATTATTGCCTTTTGTCGCCAGGCTTAGCCATTTACCTTGCCGTCGCCTTCGTAGCGACCTTAGGTTCAGCCAGAACTTGATTGCAAATAATTTGGTAACATCTGCTTATAATTCTACGAGTGTAATGCAGAGGCCTTCGTGAAGGAGATACATTAGTATATAATACATGCACTTCTGTCTTACTTCAGTATACCTGCAAAGTGTGCATTCAAAACCGACATGGACTCCAAATTGGTAAGTTATTTGATTGTAAGTTTGTATTTTATATAAATACTAGGAGAAACATCTGCGTGCTAAACACGCCAACCCCGTTGGAACCTTCTATACACATAATCATGTTATATTTTCTTGAAAATAATGGTGTAGGATTAATAATAACCCCAAAGCTAAGATGGTAAATAAAGTTAAATGTTCAAATCAAATTATTTCGTACGTTTTATAACAGCAGTTATAATAAGGATTAAAAGAACCAGAAAGATTCGGGTCCACACTTTAATAAAAACTTAACCTAAAAGTTAGAAATACAAATAATTGCTTCAAAGTTTGAAATCAGATTTTAATGGAAATATTGGAGCAAACAGCTGTTTTATCTGTTATTTTATTCAATTGGTTGCTATGGTAACGAATGAAAATACATGTGTTGGCTTATCAGTATAAGCCTAACCTAAGATTTTGTCTGACTTAATATAAACTGAAATAAAAAAATGTTTTTATAAAAAAATGTATTGTATTGTATGTTGCTCAGGTATAGTGTAGCTTTTTATTAGTATTTTAAAAACCATTTTTTCAATCGGTTCAGTAGTTCGTGAGATTACCCCCTACATACAAACAAACAAATTTTACCCCTATAATAATAGTATAGAAAAGAAAAACTTGTAAACATTTCCGACATATTTTTTACTTGAAATTTATATTAGTGTGGTCCCTTTGCTTTGTTGAACATAACTCTTTGAATAAGTTAGGTTCAAAAGAAGCCAAGTATAGTCGTATGTCTGGGGCAATATTCAACTTGTTTGTATATTTTAATTCTATAATTGTGTAGGAAGAACGAGATCTTTCTACCGGTCCTACCAGTGGATAAGAAATGCAATAAAACCTTAATTGTCAGGTCAGGCAGACGTTCATATTCACTATTATCACCATTCCTTAATTTATTAAGGGTTTGTTCTCAAGTTTAGGAAAGTATAACAATCAACATTTTTACTACTACATTTTCACCCCTTAGCAGCACGCGAAAAAATATTAATCTATGATACTTTTTTATGTATGTTGTAAAATATAAATGTACAAATTTGCAGCTCACTAACTGTTTAAGGAAAATATGACAATTAATTTTTATTGTTTTAGGGGTTGTTTAAACCCTTAAATCAAAATTAATTCTAGCCTACGTTACTCGAGGTTAAATGTAGCTTTTTATTAGTAAAACTATTTTTTCAATCGGTTCAGTAGATCCAGAGATTACCCCCTACATAGAAACAAACAAGTTTTACCTCTTTATAATAATATTAGTAGAAACAAAAAATTTGTTCAAATTGTCTTAAAAGAAAAGTTATTTATCAGAGTTAGAATTCACTGATGATAAAATATTATTATTCAAATCACTAGGAAAATCATTATTATAAGCTTTTTCTGACAAAAATTCGGTTACATCTAAACAAAAGATATTTACACTTTAGTGGTAAATAGGTATGAAACCATTCATACAAGGTAGTATGGAATTTTTTTAATATCGGCACTTCAAGGGCTTTAACAAAACAATACCGAAAATTTAACACTAAAAATCCCACAAAGTCTGAATTATTTTCTTTAACGAAAATATTTGTATATTATATTAAATTTCACCACATTCAGTACTTAGTGAAATTCCAAGTAAAAGATAAAACTTACACTAAATTTCAATAAATATAATTAATTGTTACAGCTCTTATAACACTGACACGGCACGGATAGTATCAATTTCTTGAAATTAAACATTAAAACTATAATTGGTGTTTATATTTTCAAAATTTTTAGAAAGCCCACTTAAGCGGATACCTGCCAATTATACTCCGTCTATACATATAAATAAAATTGAAATGTCTGTCTGTGATTTCAAAATATATGCTTTTCTCTAAGCTCATATGGTTCATACATATTTGTTTTCGCCATTCCGACTATTGATTTTATTACAATAATATTACGACTTACCGTCACAATAGTCTAATTTTTCTTTTTCTTTCTACGGCCGTTTCGGTTATTCAACCATCCTCAGGATTGCTGGGTAATTCCCGTTGTCAATATTTAAAATACATAAACATGGTTTATTCCCACATTACCAAAACCTACACATTTATACATTTTTTGTGTGTCCGTCTGTTTGTCCGGGCTAATCTCCTGAAAGGCTGAACCGATTTTGACGAAAATTTCATTAACATATAGAAGAACTTTTCAAATAATATTTTAGGCTACTTTTTATTCCAAAAATATTTAAAATTCCTGTTAAAAAATTTAAAAAATATAAAATTTATGGACACAATTAATTAGGAATTTTGTAGACAAATGTTGCACGTTGGGTATATTGCACGTCTATTTTTATATATTCTTACATTATGTACAGGTCACAGCTACCCCATTTCTAATGACACCCCAAAAAGTGTTCTGGGGACCATGATCGGTGCTCATTGACTAATCCCGACCTTGGGTCTTACCATAAGGGTCACTGCAATATCTTATCTTTCCTATGGAAATTCACTAATTAAATGATTAGTTTGGTTGATAATGGTGCAGTGATATATATATTAATAATTTTAATGTCCGTGTCTTACAACGAACCCATAAACTATGTAAATTTGTGTAATATTTGTTTCGCCTATTTTTTTCCTTTCCCTCTCCTATTCTCTGTAATTTCTTATCTAAAAAAAATCACAAAATAATTCTTGTAAAACCTCCACTAAAAGCTTATATTTACACTTTAGATGTTAAACCCGAAAAACTTGTATAATATTTGTTTCTCCAATTTACAGTACGTTGTACTTCTGGTGGCAGCAGTTGCTTCCGTCTCCGCAGCTCCTAAACCGGGCGCTATCATCGCTCCCGTAGCCTACACAGCTCCCAGCGTGGTCACCGCTACAAGCTCCCAGTACTTCGCCAGGAATTACAACGGTCTTGCTGTAGCCGCTCCGTACGTGGCTGCCTCACCCTATGTGGCTGCCTCACCCTATGTGGCTGCCTCACCCTATGTTGCTGCCTCCCCCTACCTAGCATCACCTTACACGGCCTACGCTCCCTATGCTCCTTACGAATCAGCTGTTTTGGTTTAATATAAAATCAACTGTTTTTGTTTGTTAAAAAGCATCTGTTTTGGTTTAAAAATTTGGAAAGAAATAATGGTGATTCATTATTGAATATATAGTTTGGACTATTTAATTTTATTGTTTGAAGTTTTACTTAATTAATTAACTTATACAAAAGTGGGTATATAAAAATCTCTAGCTTGTAAATTCAAAAGTAAGAAATAAATAAACAAATCAACCAATCAATATCTAAAAACCGGTCAAATTATTATTAACCAACCATCTTAACTCCACCAGGATCTCAAATTAATTTAATATCAGTAAGAAGCTTCATTTTAGGAAATTACTGTTGAAACCTTTAACAAAGCTAAAATTATATAAACATGTATAATATGAACTGAAAATTATGTATACACCATGTAGGCCTACTTACTGTATACAGGATGTTTCGCAAGAGTTTGGCCCAACTTCAGGAGATAATAGAGGACCTAAAGAAAAGCAAAATTGTTCATATAAAGGTAGGTCCGGAAAAACCTTTGTTTTCCAGATATTCACCATTTTTTACAAAATAATTCATATCTAGAGAAATGTTTGACCGATTGAGTTCAAACTTGGGATGAAGTTTAACCAAACAATGATCTACCTCAATAAAACTAAGAGATTGTACAACGTTATGCGTTTCGAAATGGCGGCAGCTTGAAAATTTCAAACCTAAATTACCCAAAAGCAGTACATTTTAACAAAAAAGTCAAGATACCTTTTTTGCAGCCCTTTTAATTTCCTATCGAATGGTGTAACTGTCGAAACAATCAGATGAAGAGTATAGTTAAGTTATGTGTAATAATTGGTTTGTTTAACCCGGCATGCTATACCAACAACACATCAATATTGTATGCAGGTATGCTGTTGTTATCTTTAACTTAGCTACTATCCTTCATCCAGAGATTACCTCCTACATACAAACAAACTTTACCTCTATAATATTAGTATAGATAACTTAACTATTATCCTTCGTCCGATTGTTCTTACAATTACACCATCCGATAGGAAATTAAAAGGGCTACAAAAAAGTTATCTTGACATTTTTTGTTAAAATGTACGGTTTTTGAGTAATTTAGGGTTGAAATGTTCAAGCAGCCGCCATTTTGAAACGCATCATTGGATATAATCATTTGTTGTTCTTGAAATATATGATTGTTAGTTTAAACTTCATGCCAAGTTTTAACTCAGTCTGTCTAACGTTTCTCTAGATGTGAATTATTTTGAAAAAACCAAAATGGCGGATATCTGGAAAACGAAGCTTTTTCGGATCTATGTTCGTGTTAACAATTTTGCTTTTTTTTAGGTCCCTTATCATCTCCTGAAAAGTAATTAATAAATATACAGCACAAAATTATATGAGGTAAAATGTATTTTAAAATCTTCTCAAGTTGCTCGAATGCTGCATAAGGGTGAAGTTTAATGCTTCACAATTTCACAAAAAAAAGTTAGAATTTAAAAAGGATACAATTTATTCACTACTGTACATATCCAGTGGCATCTTTTATCGCCAATACCACATCCTCTCAACTAAACAACACAAAAGGTGGTAACATTTCAAGATCGTTCGCCTTCATACAAACAGCGATATGGATCACCCATTAGGCATGATAGGAACGTGCCTAGGGGACGCAAGTTCCAAGAGGCCCATTGAATTTTGCAAAATTCAAACGATTTTTGCAAAATTCATACGAATTACTTCTCCACGATCTGCCTGTTTGAGTAGTGGTCATGCGGTAGCTAGATAAAAACTGGTTTTTCTCCAACAAATTTTGGAAATTGATATATGTTTTTATACAGTTCTATTCAGAACAAAATGACGAGACTTTTTTTTACTTTGAAAAAAATTACAAAAATGCTTTACTATTTTTAATGTAAGGCTTTACTATTTTTTCTTCCGTTACTAAACATGTTGTGCTTTCTGAGCTAATAACGTTTTAAAATTTTACATCGAAAAATTTTGTAGTTACATTATATGAATTATTTGGACCTTTTTTCTAAAAAAAGATATGTAACACTTGCTTGCATAGGCCTAGTTTTAGTAGTGGTCTTGTAGTAGGTACATAAAAACTGTTTTTTTCTAAAACAAATTTTTGAAATTTATATGTTTTTTATACAGTTCTATTTAGAACTAAATTAAAAAACTTTTTTTAATTTTGAAAAAAAATACAAAAATGTTTTACTATTTGTAATGTAAACATAAAGTTGGATTTCCACCCGTTACTAAACATTTTGCGCTTCCTGAGCTAATAACTTTTAAAGTTTAGCGCAATAAATTTTTTAGTTGCGTATTTGAATTCTTTGGACCTTTTGCTACTAAAAATATATTTAACACTTTTGGAGTGGGATATAATTACTACAATTATTTGGAGAAATTAAAAATAAAATGCTTACAGATCGAAAAACGCCATTAGGCCTATTATTAGCCTACAAGTTATATTGTTAAATAAAATTACAATTAGCCATTAAATATTATTTTTATGAAAGTGCTAGCACTACATTGTTTATTGAATATGTTTTTCATCGATTTAGCGTAAGAAAGGAATGTATAAAAACTGGTTAAAAAGGACATTCATTTTACCAATTTATGTCATTTCTTAAATGTATACACAAATTGCATCAGCCCAGTTTTTTTATATTTTAGTTGATCGTAACAAGTTGTAGTGGGGGCAACCGTAAAAGTCAATGTCCAACAGAAACGTGTATCAATTTAACTTTTAATAATTAAAATGAAAATGTCTCTACTCTACATTTCATTCGCAGTTTCGACCTATTTAAACTTTGTAATCAACACTTTACATTGTCTGTCAAAGGTGAACGACTCTACAACTCGTAGTGGTTCTGACGCGAGATCATAGAGTGCGCCAAAGTATAAATTAAATAAAACAGTATGCATATTGTTTCAAGTGCAACGGTGTGGAATGTTTCAATTATGTCAGATTTAAAATTGTTTAATTATAGAGGCGACTTTTTACCGATAGTTTACGACCTTTAGTTTTATTGATCAAATTTTTTTTTCAAAAAAGTATAAAAATGTTGGATATTTGTATTTACTACTAGCTGTTACGTGCGGCTTCCCTCATAGAAGTGGTTAAATAAATAAAAGGACTATCGGGTAAATATTGTGCCTTAGCAGTGAGTGTCGCCCAAATCGATCTATGTATATTTTTTAGGCCTACGTAAACTATTAGATCAATGAATAAATAAACGCTAAAAATCTGCCCGGACGAACATAAAACTTACAAAATCTGGTTTTAAATTGTATTTATTTATCATATATGAGTGCATTTCACATTATTGCATACTGTTTTGATATGCCGGTGTCCATAAATCCCCCCCCCCCCTTTAACTTCGAAACAAGTAGAAATAAATAAATGAGCTTCGGGGTATCTTTATATGGCAAAAAGAGATGAATTTTGGTGTAACCGACCATTTCACCCCTTACCCCAAAATGAGGGTTGAGTGGGAATTCAAAACTCTTAAATACAAACCCCCATCAAGTGATATCTCATTTTCAAAAGCTTGATAAATGAAGAAGAATGGCACAAATTAGAGGTCTCTATCTTAACCCTATCGAAAATGGCGATCAGTCAAAGTTGAAAATAGTTGAAAAACATTGAAAACAAAGTTATTAACACATATTTTAATCAGATACGTTAAAATACCTTTCATTGGTAATAAAGTTGAAGACTTAAATTAATTCTAAATTTAGATTAAACGATCGAAATGACATCCATTTATTTCTTTGCCAAAAAAGCCTTTACTCAAAGGAACGCCTAACATTACTTAACATCTGGAGATGCAGCATTGAATAAACGCACTGTTTCGTGTAAATCCCTCCTTGCTTCCCTGTATCATTGTATTTGGATAACCTAATAGAACTCCGATCCAATGCAATATTTTGTGCCACTGGAAATTCGACTTTTTTGGCGCTATCTATTGGGGAAACGAAGGAAGCTGGTTGGAAACACCATTGCTTACAATGCTTTCTCCCTAGCGCTACCTCGCGGCGCGATCATGTACTATTTTCGCGAACACCTTTTTTCCGGCACACAACCTATTTTTACTATGGATGCAAGATCTATTTATTATTCATGATCTATGCCTGTATCTAGAAACTGCTAGTTCATTCGTTCCTTTTAAGCTTATGCCAAATTATGTAAATGTTTGTTTGATACTAGATTTTGAATAACCCTTTGATTGTATTAAATAACATGCAAAGAATCATTATTCCTTTCCATTGGAACATAGTGTTTGTAACGTAATTAAAATTGTGTTAACATGGTATTTAAATTTTAAAGTTATATATATAACTGAAGTATTTGGTTAGGACACATTTCGCATCTCCAAAATGAAAATTAGTTAGACAGTGCGGTAAACTCAGTTTTCATTCACCCCGAAGCTGTTCACCTCGCAGTAGATTTGATCCTTTCCTTATTATAAACGCCACTCGTATTATGTTTAAGGAAGTTCAGCTCTGCCAATTTTCCAACTTTGATAGGATCTGTCAAAGCACTAACGAGAGAATCGACCTTTGCTTGACCCTACAACTCTATACAACTACGTAGATACCAAATGCGTAGCACGACAAATATTACAGTGATGAAATAATGTGAATTCAGTAATTATTGTTCTGAGTCGTTTTTACGTTCGTAGAGAAAATATTGTTCTCAGAACTGACTTCGTGAATTATCTTGCTTATAAAGGGATCCTCGCCACTAAACTTTACCATGTTAAAACAGCAATAACTACAAAAATAAACGGTACCCGAAACTGGCACATACTTTCTCATGAACATATATTAAAATCTCAAAAAATAGTTACTTCCGGTCAAACACCGTGCTTCCGGTTGTTGGATTTTTGTAGCTAACGAACTCGTCCAAGCGACGTAGACAACCAACATGTGTACCAAATTTGGACCACTATTCCACTAAACCTTACCATGTTAAAACAGCAATAACTACAAAAATAAACGGTACCAGGAATTGGCACATACTTTCTCACGAACATATTTAAATTATTAAACAGATTCACTGTGACTTGTAGGGTGGGTTAGGAGAGGTGATTTTCTATTAAAGTTGTTTCCCCATAAAAATCCATAAAATAACGAAAAAACCAACTTTTCTCAAAAACGGCTCGAACGATTTTGATTAAAATTTTACAGTTTAT
>JAGFPH010013030.1:0-27887 GCA_018207615.1 Philaenus spumarius
AACACAGTAACGTGAACTCATTCCTGTAAATAGATAACCTATAATTATTTTCAGAAGGAAATTTCACTTTTCAATTGTTCTACTGAACAAAAGTAATTTTTATATTTTAAAACCTATTTTATTATTATTTAAATACGATTAGGTATATCGAAAAAGCACAGTAAAGGCATATAGAAAACGAGAAACTAGTTTATACATTTAGTTTATGTTCAACATTTGGCTATTTTAAACTCATATATTGTCCATTATTATTAGGGTAAAGAGCCCGATTATGAGATAGTCCCCTAATATGAGATATGGCAATATCTCCGTTGAGAGGTGGTGTCTAGCCGTAATAGATGAACTACTGTATTACTTTATACCTGCCATTTCTCCATTTAGCATAGACTTATGCCATTTTGTCAACCATTTAGCTTGGAAATGTTTTTTTTTTTTGTTCAGTTGAGTTTGTGAAAAGTTTTTCAACCATCATCTTTATCGCATAAATTAATCTTTAAAACAAGTTTCCTCTTACTCTAATTCAAGTTAAAGAGGACAAATATTAAATTTACATGTTTAAGTTTTGTATTTTATTGCTTTAAACATTTAAAATATAATAATTTTAGGCAAAACTTGTCTGTTCCTAATATGAGATATAATACTTACCCTAATATGAGATACCTTATATTAGGATACAAGTATCTCATATTAGGCCCTAAGTTAAAATAAAATAATTTAAATTTATTTTAAACTCAAAAATAAAACTACTGTATGAGTTATCTTAGTAGATATTGGAACGGCCAATCGACCGATCCAATTGGGGTTAATTAATTACATTAATTAAAATAAATTCAAAGTCAATATAACAAAAGATTAAAGCCAAAGGGTGTCAAAAAAGCCCAAAATTAAGATAAAAAAGGAGTTTCCAATGTGAAAATAGTATTTATTAATAATTTTGAAGAATTAACTAAAATTGTGGTAGTTGAATAAGTGCAGACTATGACGTATGCATTAGCGACAAGATCGAGCCAAAACTTTGCAGGAACTGACAGGAATAGACTTGTCCAGTCTTGTCTAAATTTGGTAGGAATGAGTTAACATTGAAAGATAGGGGTTTGTAATTTTATTTAAAAAAGTTGTTATTATTAGATTTATGTTGAAAGGAGAGTTAAATAAGCAAGGAGTAATAAAAATAAATTTGTTATGATAATTTGTTAAAAAGTTATAGACAAAAATGTAAGCGTAAACAAATTGATTTGGCAGAATTTGAATAAAATTCAAAAACAAAGTAGAGTCATTTGTAGAGTTAAAAAGGATTAAGAAAATAAAGTAATAAAAAATATAAAGTTATAAAGTTTAATAGCTAAAAAATAAAGTGTAAAGTCATTCTTGGGCATAAAAGGGCCAATAACTCATAAAGTTCAAATATAATTAAATCATAAAAAATAGCATTTAATAGAGTCAATAATAGGGCACTATCAAGCCAAAGTTCAAAATAAATAAATAAGTAGTTTTGTAAAAATAAAATAAATTAATAAAAAACTTTATTAATTCAAAATAAATACAAGGGAGATTAATAAAAGGGAAATTTTGATAAAATAGGGGTATATGTATGTGTAATAAATTGTAATGCCATGTGAGATATGAAAAGAGCTTTAAAGGCCCAATGGAACGTCGAAAACCAAACGAAGGCAATTAGAGTAACAACAAGCTGAATAACTAAACAACCAAACAAGCTATTAAAAATCCAATACCAGATTAGCGCGTTTCAAGACCAACCGAAGAAGATACAAGCAAGAAAAAATGGAAAATTTCAAATTTACAGGAAATAAATTTCAAAAATTTAAACAAAACTAACGAAGTCTATAACTCAAGAAGGAAGAGGAGTAGAAACGCCATTCGAATTCCAGAGAAACCAGAAACCGTCAACCAATTCATAAAAGTCAATAAAACCAAAATCCGACCACGCAAAAAGAAGTTATAGAGTTTGGATGAAATCAAAGCCAAATTTGCAAAACGACAAGCACGAACAGGAAAGCCAGACCGAAGCACCGGGAAGGAAATTACGTCATCGGAGGTACTACGCAAAACAAAACAGAGCGCATACTGTAATTCAATAAATGAAGATAATAATTAAATTAGGCCTAATCGATGGGAAATAAAGGCACTAAAATTCATCAAATAAATCAGGGAATATATTAAAACCAAAAAATATATTTCTAAAGCAAGAAATCAGAATTTCTTGTCACCTAGAGGAAGATGCTCGTTTGACAAGTAACAAGTCGAGGAAAGCAGCTTGCATCCCCTCTAAACTTTAGTTTAGCACGAAGCGCCAACGAGTAAACAGCTGACCGAGCTCCGAGGGTACTTAGAGAAAGTCGAAGGGTGATCAGTTACGGTGTGCGTTACGTACTAGCTCCGGCCGAAAGCTAAGTCGGGTCGTGATAATTTCGGGAGAAGAATATCCATATAAACGGCCTATCTTGCCAAAAGATACTACAATCAACCAGGAGAGGACAACTCTAATCCGAAGAAACCATTCTGGGGACCAAGGAGAACAACTTTAAATTGCTGGAAATCAACAGAAAGAATTACGCGTCGAACTTCTTGTGTTCTGTAAGTGGCAAACAATCATTGTTACTTATAATTTTAAATAAATCCCTTTTTTGCAAAATAAATAAATTAAATTAAGTTAAATAAATAAATTCAAGTAGATTCTGGGGATATTGAATAAATTAAAGTGGGGTTGGAGGTTTGCGCGTGGCAATATGTAAAATTAATTTGCAGTGAGTATAAAATCGTATTTACAGTAAATTAAAAGATCGTGTATATTGCCAGACATGTAGGGGTGCCCACAAGGGGAGAGTAAAGTGTTGTTTGTAAGTGGAGAGTAAAAGCGCAGTCACTATTTAACTTTCTATATTACAACCATTATCTGTAGAAATAAAAATAGACCAATTCAAGGTCGCTTCAGAGAGGACAAATTATTAGAGTGGCTTTCCTAATACTGAATGCATTCGGGGCAGTGAGGCCGGTAGAGGGCCGCCATTAAGCGGCCAAATCTCGGCAAGACCGCTGCTCTCGACTCGCTCGTGCAATCGACAACAATTAACATATCACGTCATTCATACCTCTAAATATCGTTAAAAAAATATTAAACTTCACTGTTAGAAGGACCAAACTTTGCTGAAGGCAACAGTATCCTTTAAATGTACAAACTTAACTTATTAAAATGTGTTACCTCTGATGGTAGGAGTTTTCTTCACTAGTTTGGCTGGCAATGGTACAACTGCTGTTGTGGAACTATCAAGCTCCGAGTCGCACTTCTTGTAATTCGACGTCCTACAGGAACTTCATCTTCCTTATGACTCGTGCCCTGATTATTGAAATAATAAATGATCACAAAGGATACCGGTACCATAACCATAGCTTTGGAGTAAAAAATAAAATTATAATATTATAAAGAAAATTGGACAAAAATAATATTATTTTCAGAAGTTTTAAAAAATTTCACATTTATAGAAAAGTTAGCAGATTAACACTATATGAGCAAACATAAATAAAATCATATCACCATAAGCACAGATCCTTTAAGGCCTAATAGGTACAACGTACCCACGTCAAAATCCCATATTACCTACACACTTTGAGATGGAAATGAAGTTTTTTATGCAATCATGTTCATGAATTTCATCTCAATATAAACCAATTTTTAAAAATCTACAAAGAATGAAAAATTAGGCTAATGAATCAAATTTAAAAATATAAGTTTTGTGAATAATGTACCAATACATCAAAGAAACCTGAGATAATATAATTAAAAAAGGAATAACATTTTATGTGCAATAAAACAATTAATTTTTGTATAACAACAATAAAAGAAACATCTCTAAAATTATTTGGAGAATCTACTAAAAACTACATACAGTTGAACTTGGTTTTAACGGCTTTGGCTAATGTGTCAACTCGGACAGTGTTATTTTTTTTTTAGGTTTGGTCACATCGGTATCTTTTACGTTTATATAAACCTCTGTTTTAGCATCAATAAATATTTTAACCTCTAGCTTATAACGTCATAAATCTATAAAATATCAATGTCAAACTTTGAATTCAATTTTCTCAGAACACGAAAAATGTTAGAGGTCCTTCTTTCCTTTGATTGCGAGTCGCCTATTTTCTCCCTCCTCAGAAACAAACCGCAAAATAAACAATCTACCTATGTTTTTTCACACGAAAAAACCTCCGGCCGGTCCCATCAGAGTCGTAGAGGAGAGCAGGGTTCCACTACAAGCAACACTGCTAACTCTCCCACCCTTCCTAAGAAACAATTCACACGTTATGCTGTGACAGTTGTGTGCTGTTGTGGAACTATTCAAGCTCAGAGTCGCACTTCTTGTAATTCGACGTCCTACAGGAACTCCATCATTACTATGACCCATGCCCTGATTATTGAAAACAAGGCACGAGTCATAAGGAAGATGGCATTCATCTGGTATGCATCTGGTCATGACATGCGATTGCGGAAGCATGTAAATCCTGAAAGGTGTCCTCCTACGAGCGCCCTGTCCAACGAGCGCCATGTCCATCGAGCACCCACTCTTGGGTTGACGAGAGTCAGAGAGGGGTTGACAGGTCTACAAGCTTTCCAACGAGCGCCGCATTTCTGTGTCACTCCTTTCGATCACCTGTACTACTTGTAGTGTTTACTTCTGGCCTGAATATGTATCCCCTCAAATCAGCTACAAATGTTATAAAACCCTAAATTATAAGCATGTGTATCCCTCAAAATCGGATTTAATATGTCTAAATATAATTCGATTAGTTTATACATCCATCATAAAAGAAAACATCAACTTTAACTCTAAGTGTTCTATTAGTGGAATAAAAAGTGCAAAAAGGTTCGTTGTTAGCGACAGCTGGGATTAAGTGCCCACTTTTAGTCAATGGCACCTCAAAATCAAGGCGTGCCTGTCACGAATCATCGCACATGGTTTGCCAAAAGTAATTTCGCGACAGGGATCCAAAGAAAGGCCCGCGGACGCCATCGCCAGTTCAAACAAGACATCAAATTTGTACTCTTAATATTCTGGTAGTGGATGGAAAAAATGCGAAAAGGTTCATTGTTTACGCCAGCTGATTGGCTAAAATGTCACAACTAATGGATTAAAACAAATATTTTAAGCATGCATTTAAGCAATGCTATGCATTATTATTTTTAAGCAAATGTGTATAAGCTATTTAATATGCTGGCAAAACCCACATTGTACTACGGGTTAAATTAATGCAATTCAATTATTGTTAAATCAGTTAAATAACAAATTCGCCTCTTGGGTATTATGAACATAGGCCATCACAATGTTTTTGCTATGGTCGTCAAATATGATTTAAAATTCATAACTTTATGATTTTGGTTTCGAAATTTGTGTTGCTTGCGTAGTTATGGTTAAGGACTGGTTTTTCCACGCTGGTATGTCAACTTTTCACGGGTGCCATTGTTTACCTCTGGTTTGTGGTTTCCTTCCCCACTACATACCAAGAATTTGTTATCCCCAAATTTAGGTAACAGTAGGCCATTGTAGGACATTAACATTCTCATTAACATTGTGGTAACAGTAGGCCATTCTCCCCTTGACATTGTGCGGACAAGTTATCCGATTTAGTGATTATTTTAGTTGGTGTTAGTTTATATTTCTAGGTTAATTCGTAAGTAGATTGTTAATTACGTAAGGAATTATGGAACTAGTGGAAACTGTGAAGGGGAATCCGTGCATAGTATTTGACAAGTACTGTTATAGAAACAAAATTTAACAAAAAGTGGTGTGGTAACATGGATCTGTATTAATGATAGCACCTGGTAAAATACCAAATAAAATATTTGGAAGGTTTAAGAATATTTTTGGAAATAATTTGTTATATTTTTATCATCTTTTAGTTCTAGTATTACAAATCCGACAACGGCTATTGAAATAACAATACTGTAATATTATAAACTATATATCGTTGCGATTATCTATAAGAAAGGTTTTAAATACAAGCATATGGGTCCTATTTCAGGAATGTTTTTCGATGTCACTGATCGTGTCAATTCACGCGATAGAGGATCAGAAGTAAATACTACAAGTACAGGTGGTCGAAGGGGGTGACACAAAAATGCGGCGCTCGTTGGAAAGCTCCTAGACCTGTCAACCCTCCTCTGACTCTCGTCAACCCGAGATTGGGCGCTTGATGGACATGGCGCTCGATGGACATAGGCGCTCATAGAAGGCAACCTCCTGAAATGCTAAGTGTATTGGATGTAGGCGGTGACATCCGTCGCCTTAGCGGAAAGAAGCCTCATAATCTGATGGCGTAATGAAGCGGAGAGTTTTTAGTTTTATAATTCTCTCATACGCAGCGAACTATTAGTAAGAAAAGAAAATCGTTTGTCGGTCTGGAGGACTGGTTATGATAACCGGAGGTGTTTTTGGTGGGTAAAAATCCCACACTACCATTGTGTGCAATGGTGTCTTTTTGAAGATTTTCACCTCCGGGGGAAAAAAAAGGAAAGGCAAGATAAAATTTTTCTTAAAAATCAATGCCTAGGCCTATAAATTCTTGGAATTAAGGAAGGTATTTATTTGTATCGCTGTTCATATTAAAATCAGCTGATCTCAATAATTTAGTTAGTGCTGCAAACGTAAACTATGTTGTCATTGTACTTCAGGAATGTTACTGATAAACAAATAGGTTATTTTGAAAAACCTATAATAATATTAAATTTATTATTAATCACAGTGTGATGAAAAGTATATCGTTCATCACACGGGCCAAAAGTGACTTTTCGATTCTCACTCGTCAAAAAGCGTCACTTTCAGTCCTAGTGATGAAACATACTATTACTGCTTAAAAAACATTCTTCCCAAGGCATGATATTTAAACCAATTTAAACTTGTTAGCATTCTTTTAAGGATTATTTTTTGAGACAGACCATCCAAAAATTTAGTGCCATAAAACCTAGCAAAATTGCAAAAAATTTTGATCTGTGAAAATGCAGTTGAAAATGTAATCTACTTCTTCTTTGAAAAGTAAAATGTGGAATTACTTCTTTGTTAAGTATGGAAAACTGCAAAAATTTTGAGGTCTGTTGAAATTTTGTATATACATTATTATATCAAAAATATACTATTAAATATATACTACAAAAAAAACATACTAGGCAAAGCCATTATCGATAGGATTTAACAAACAAAAAAACTTAACCAATTACATGTAAGATTATTAAAATGTGTTACCTCTGATGGAAGGCATTCTCTTCATTAGTTTGGCTGGCAATGGTACAACTGCTGTAGTGGAACTATTCAAGATCTGAGTCGCACTTCTTGTAATTCCACGTCCTACAGGAACTCCATCTTCCTTATGACTCATGCCCTGATTATTGAAATAATAAATTATCACAAAGGATACCATAACGCTAACTATGTAGTAAAAAAAATGTTTAATATTTTAAAGAAAATTTTACAAAAATAGGATTATTTTCAAAAGTTTAAAAAAATTTCACATTTATAGAAAAGTTAGCAGATTAACACTATATGAGCAAACATGAATAAAATCATATCACCATAAGCACAGATTCTTTAAGGCCTAATAGGTACAACGTACCCATGTCAAAATCCCATATTACCTACCCACTTTGAGATGGAAATGAAGTTTTTTATGCAATCTTATTCATGAATTGTATCCTAATATAAACCAATTATTAAAAATCTAAAAAGATTGAAAAATTAGGCTAATGAATCAAATTTAAAAATATAAGCTTTGCGAATTTGTACCAATAATTCAGAAAAACATGAGATAATATAATTAAAAAAGGAATAACATTTTATGTGCAATAAAACAATTTTTGTATAACAACATTAAAAGAAACATCTGTAAAATAATTTGGAGAATATACTAAAAACTACATACAGTTGAACTTGGTTTTAACGGCTTCGGCTAATGTGTCAACTCGGAGAGTGTCATTTTTTTTTAGGTCCGGTCCGATCGTTATCTTTTACGTTATTATAAACCTCTGTTTAAGCATCAATAAATATTTCAACCTCTAGCTTGTAACGTCATAATTCTATAAAATATCAATGTCAAACTTTGAATTCGGTTTTCTCAGAACACGAAAAATGTTAGAGGTCCTTCTTTCCTTTGATTGCGAGCCGCCTATTTTCTCCCTCCTCAGAAACAAACCACGAAATAAACAATCTACCTATTTTTTTTCACACGAAAAAACCTCCGGCCTGTCCCATCAGAGTCGTAGAGAAGGGCAGGGTTCCACTACAAGCAACACTGCTAACTCTCCCACCCTTCCTAATTAACAGTTCACACGTTATGCGGTGACAGTTGTGTGCTGTTGTGGAACTATTCAAGCTCCGAGTCGCACTTCTTGTAATTCGACTTCCTACTGAAACACCATCTTCCCTATGACTCATGCCCTGATTATTGAAAACAGGGCATGAGTCATAAGGAAGATGGCGTTCATCTGGTATGCATCTGGTCATGACATGCGATTGTGAAAGCATGTAAATCCAGAAATGCTAAGTGTACTAGATGTAGGCGGATACATCCGTCGCCTTAGCGGAAAGAAGCCTCATGATCTGATGGCGTAATGAAGCGGAGAGTTCTTAGTTTTATAATTCTCTCATACGCAGCGAACTATTAGTAAGAAAAGAAAATTGTATGTCGGTCTGAAGGACTGGTTATGATAACCGGAGTTGTTTTTGGTGGGTAAAAATCCCACACAACAATTTGTGCAAAGCATGATATTTAAACTAATTTACACTTGTTAAAATTCTTTTAAAGATTATTTTTTTAAGACAGACCATTCAAAAATTTAGTGCCATAAAACCTAGCAAAATTGCAAAAAATTTTGATCTGTGAAAATGCAGTTGAAAATGTAACCTACGTCTTCTTTGAAAAGTAAAATGTGTAATTACTTCTTTGTTAAGTATGGAAAACTGCAAAAATTTTGAGGTCTGTTGAAATTTTTTATATACATTATTATATCAAAAATATACTATTAAAAAATATACTACAAAAAAAAACATACTAGGCAAGGCCATTATTGATAGGATTTAACAAACAAAAAAAACTTAATCAATTACATGTAAGATTATTAGAATGTGTTACCTCTGATGGAAGGCGTTTTCTTCACTAGTTTGGCTGGCAATGGTACAACTGCTGTTGTAGAACTATTCAACCTCTGAGTCACACTTCTTGTAATTCGACGTCCTACAGGAACACCATCTTCCTTATGACTCATACCCTGATTATTGAAAACAGGGTATGAAACATAAGAAAGATGGCGTTCATCTGGTATGCATCTGGTCATGACATGCGATTGCGGAAGCATGTAAATCCTGAAATGCTAAGTGTACTGGATGTAGGCGGTTACATCCGTCGCCTTAGCGGAAAGAAGCCTCATGATCTGATGGCGTAGTGAATTATAATTCTCTCATACGCAGCGAAATATTAGTAAGAAAAGAAAATCGTATGTCGGTCTGAAGGACTGGTTATGATAACCGGAGTTGTTTTTGGTGGGTAAAAATCCCACACAACCATTGTGTGCAATGGTGTCTGTTTGAAGATTTTCACCTCCGGGGAAAAAAAAGAAAAGACAAGATAAACTTTTACTTAAAAATCAATGCCTAGGCCTATAAATTCTTGGAATTAAGGAAGTTATTTATTTGTATCGCTGTTCATATTAAAATCAGCTGATCTCAATAATTTAGTTAGTGCTGTAAACGTAAACTATGTTGTCATTGTACTTCAGGAATGTTACTGATAAACAAATAGGTTATTTTGAAAAAACTATATATATTAAATTTATTATTAATCAAAGTGTGATGAAAAGTATATTGTTCATCACACGGGCCAAAAGTTACTTTTCGATTCTCACTCGTCGAAAAGCATAACTTTCAGTCCTAGTGATGAAACATACTAATACTGCTTAAAAAGCATTCTTCCCAAGGCATGATATTAAACCAATTTAAACTTGATAGCATTCTTTTTAAGATTATTTTTTTGAGACAGACCATCCAAAAATTTATTGCCAAAAACCTAGCAAAATTGCAAAAAATTTTGATCTGTGAAAATGCAGTTGAAAATGTAACATACTTCTTCTTTGAAAAGTAAAATGTGGAATTACTTCTTTGTTAAGTACGGAAAAATGCAAAAATTTAGAGGTCTGTTGAAATTTTTGATATACATTATTATATCAAAAATATACTATTAAAAAATATACTACAAAAAAAACATACTAGGCAAGGCCATTATCGATAGGATTTAACAAACAAAAAAAACTTAACCAATTACATGTAAGATTATTAAAATGTGTTACCTCTGATGGAAGGCGTTTTCTTCACTAGTTTGGCTGGCAATGGTACAACTGCTGTTGTGGAACTATTCAAGCTCTAAGTCGCCCTTCTTGTAATTCAACGTCCTACATGAACACCATCTTCCTTATGACTCATACCCTGATTATTGAAAACAGGGTATGAAACATAAGAAAGATGGCGTTCATCTGGTATGCATCTGGTCATGACATGCGATTGCAGAACCATGTAAATCCTGAAATGCTAAGTGTACTGGATGTAGGCGGTGACATCCGTCGCCTTAGCGGAAAGAAGCCTCATGATCTGATGGCGTAATGAAGCGGAGAGTTTTTAGTTTTATAATTCTCTCATACGCAGCGAACTATTAGTAAGAAAAGAAAATCGTATGTCGGTCTGAAGGACTGGTTATGATAACCGGAGTGGTTTTTGGTGGGTAAAAATCCCACACAACCATAGTGTGCCATGGTGTCTGAAGATTTTCACCTCCGGGGGAAAAAAATAGAAAAGACAAGATAAACTTTTACTTAAAAATCAATGCCTAGGCCTATAAATTCTTGGAATTAAGGAAGGTATTTATTTGTATCGCTGTTCATATTAAAATCAGCTGATCTCAATAATTTAGTTAGTGCTGTAAACGTAAACTATGTTGTCATTGTACTTCAGGAATGTTACTGATAAACAAATTGGTTATTTTGAAAAAAACTATATATTAAATTTATTATTAATCACAGTGTGATGAAAAGTATATCGTTCATCACACGGGCCAAAAGTGACTTTTTGATTCTCACTCGTCGAAAAGCGTCACTTTCAGTCCTAGTGATGAAACATACTATTACTGCTTAAAAAACATTCTTCCCTAAGCATGATATTTAAACCAATTTAAACTTGTTAGCATTCTTTTTAACATAATTTTTTTGAGATAGACCATCCAAAAATTTATTGCCATAAAACCTAGCAAAATTGCAAAAATTTTGATCTGTGAAAATGCAGTTGAAAATTTAATCGACTTCTTCTTTGAAAAGTAAAATGTGGAATTACTTCTTTGTTAAGTACGGAAAAATGCAAAAATTTTGAGGTCTGTTGAAATTTTTTATATACATTATTATATCAAAAATATACTATTAAAAAATATACTACAAAAAAACATACTAGGCTAGGCCATTATCAAAAGGATTTCAAAAACAAAAAAAATTAACCAATTACATGTAAGATTATTAAAATGTGTTACCTCTGATGGAAGGCGTTTTCTTCACTAGTTTTTCTGGCAATGGTACATTTGCTGTTGTGGAACTATTCAAACTCTGAGTCGCACTTCTTGTAATTCGAAATCCTACAGGAACACCATCTTCCTTATGACTCATACCCTGATTATTGAAAACAGAGTATGAAACATAAGAAAGAAGGCGTTCATCTGGTATGCATCTGGTCATGACATGCGATTGCGGAAGCATGTAAATCCTGAAATGCTAAGTGTACTGGATGTAGGCGGTGACATCCGTCGCCTTAGCGGAAAGAAACCTCATGATCTGAAAGCGTAATGAAGCGGAGAGTTTTTAGTTTTATAATTCTCTCATACGCAGCGAACTATTTGTAAGAAAAGAAAATCGTTTGTCGGTCTGAAGAACTGGTTATGATAACCGGAGTTGTTTTTGGTGGGTAAAAATCCCACACAACCATTGTGTGCAATGGTGTCTGTTTGAAGATTTTCACCTCCGGGGGAAAAAAAAGAAAAGGCAAGATAAACTTTTACTTAAAAATCAATGCCTAGGCCTATAAATTCTTGGAATTAAGGAAGGTGTTTATTTGTATCACTGTTCATATTAAAACCAGCTGATCTCAATGATTTAGTTAGTGCTGTAAACGAAACTATGTTGTCATTGTACTTCAGGAATGTTACTGATAAACAAATAGGTTATTTTGAAAAAACTATATATTAAATTTATTATTAATCACAGTGTGATTTAAAGTATATTGTTCATCACACGGGGCAAAAGTGACTTTTCGATTCTCACTCGTCGAAAAGCGTCACTTTCAGTCCTAGTGATGAAAAATACTATTACTGCTTAGAAAACATTCTTTCCAAGGCATGATATTTAAACCAATTTAAACTTGTTAGCATTCTTTTTAAGATTATTTTTTTGTGGCAGACCATCCAAAAGTTTATTGCCAAAAACCTAGCAAAATTTAAAAAAATTTTAATCTGTGAAAATGCAGGAAAATGTAACCTACTTCTTCTTTGAAAAGTAAAATTTGGAATTACTTCTTTGTTAAGTATGGAAAACTGCAAAAATTTTGAGGTCTGTTGAAATTTTTTATATACATTATTATATCAAAAATATACTATTAAAAAATATACTACAAAAAAAAACATACTAGGCAAGGCCATTATTGATAGGATTTAACAAACAAAAAAAACTTAATCAATTACATGTAAGATTATTAGAATGTGTTACCTCTGATGGAAGGCGTTTTCTTCACTAGTTTGGCTGGCAATGGTACAACTGCTGTTGTAGAACTATTCAACCTCTGAGTCACACTTCTTGTAATTCGACGTCCTACAGGAACACCATCTTCCTTATGACTCATACCCTGATTATTGAAAACAGGGTATGAAACATAAGAAAGATGGCGTTCATCTGGTATGCATCTGGTCATGACATGCGATTGCGGAAGCATGTAAATCCTGAAATGCTAAGTGTACTGGATGTAGGCGGTTACATCCGTCGCCTTAGCGGAAAGAAGCCTCATGATCTGATGGCGTAGTGAATTATAATTCTCTCATACGCAGCGAAATATTAGTAAGAAAAGAAAATCGTATGTCGGTCTGAAGGACTGGTTATGATAACCGGAGTTGTTTTTGGTGGGTAAAATTCCCACACAACCATTGTGTGCAATGGTGTCTGAAGATTTTCACCTTCGGGGGAAAAAAAAGAAAAGACAAGATAAACTTTTACTTAAAAATCAATGCCTAGGCCTATAAATTCTTGGAATTAAGGAAGGTATTTATTTGTATCGCTGTTGTAACGTTTACTCTCTATTTGCCCGAACTTTTCTATCCAACGTACACCAATACTTTGAGGTTTACATACTCGGTCACCTGCAGGCGTTGTAGTACACCGTTTACACACACTCCGGCAGCACTTACTTGATCCGTGCGTACCTTGAGTTTAGATTTCAGAGCGCTCTCCGTCATTTATCTTGTCAGTTCACCTTTGTCTACTACACCGTCCAGAAGCTAACGTCTTGATTTGTGCTTCGTAACATGTAGTGAAAACTTTCTTACTAAATGCCTTAATAAGCCGTACACCAGGTAAAATACCAAATTTTATTTAATATGTAGCATGTAGTCTAGCGGATATCTGAATGTTTTCTAGTTTTCAGACAAAATCTGAAAATGAAAGAAATTCAATAAGTTTATTTTTTTATAAATTTGAACTTGTGTTCGATCTGTTTCGTAGGAGAAACAACACTACAATGAAGACAGTCCTCAACGTGAAAATTGTCCAAGGTATCAAAGAGATAATATTAAATGATGCGGCGTCCTATCTCCTCATGTGCACAGATAGGATTGAAAACTATCGCGGCGTCCCGATTACTTTACAGCTCATGTGCACCAGGCCACAACCGGCACAACGAACGTAGTGACTAAACAAAAAACATACCAGCTGATCTCTGGTAACATTGAAAGATAGGTATATCGAGGAGTGGGACAGCGTTAATTGATAAGAATTGCATTGTTTCCGAAATCCTTTACAAGGCATAATACTGATTTTACGGTTCGGAAAGATTCCGTAATTCTTTTAGTACTAACCATTTGTAAACTTATACAGAGCGTAAAATAAGTCGTGATACACCTCGATATAATTTAAATGGATTGCTATATAAACGTACAAAATGTACCATACATATTATAAAAAAATTTCCTGTGTTTAAAGGGGGGGTTAAAAATGTTGCACCTTTTTTAAAGGGGGGGGGGGGGGGGTAAAGGGGGCAACTTTTGTTTAAAAGCAACCCTTATTGTTGGAAAGGCCTTTAAAACCCAAGAATTTCTGTGGTAAGAAAACAGAAATCAGCTCACGCATTCGTTCGCTATACCCTCAAAAATGTTATTTTTATAACTTTATATTGTTTAAAATACAGAAAGATATATGTGCAAAATGTGATCTAGAGACAGTTCAGGGGGAACATTAGACAACCTATTTACAGAATAGGTTTTTAGATTTTTCATCTATGAAAATAATGTTTTTTCAGGGTTACAAATCAACAAAACTAGCAATATTTTAAAAACTCTAAATAATATACCTTTATCGCACATTCCAAGGATTTCAGTAGCACAAGTCGGAATACCTACCTCAAGATGTCGCCATTTCGTTTGCCAGAGTTGAATTCAGCGTTTATAGAATCTCATTTAAAAATGTTCTACAACTTAATCGGAGACTTCTTCGAAATACAGTAGTATTATTTTTTTGTTTGCTACATACTGAGGGAATTAAAATAGAAAGAGGTACGGTATCTCGAGTGTAGTTGAACAATAAAGTAGTTTGACTAAAATGTGTTTATAGTCAGGAGTGTAGTGGTTTTTTATCTTTTTTTATAAATTTGTTTTACGTTTTGTTTTAACATTGCACTAGGCCATCCACTCCCTCAATCACACTCATTCAACACTCGGTCCACAATTTTACTTGCGCAAATCGAAAAACCTGTACTTTTCGACTATGCGAGGCAACTACAGTAAAGTCTCCCATATTGTCCCTCAGCTCGGAATCGAAATGGGACAACTTGAAAGCACCAGACACCCTTTTGCCAGCCTCGCGGTATTATTAACTTTTTTGGTCTGATAAATTTTATAACAGATTGATAAGATTATTGTAATAAAAATAACACCAAACATGATAAAATTTGGACCACATTTAGTGATTAATATTTATAGAATAACTCGTTTAGTTTCAAGATTAATATATTTTTTTTTATATCCCAAATGAGATCACAACAAGGAATACATACAAACAATGGCTGTACACTGACAAACGCCATCACAAATACAAGGTCGAAAGGCGCCCAGAAAAAAGAAAATATTTAAACGTAGGTAACTAAACACCGGCCGCACGGCGATTTAGCAGGTTGCCCGGTACATGCTACCTCGCCCGAACTGTCAAAAACTAAAAAGTGGCTGGTCGCTTTGACGTTGACATTGTGATGTTTAGTTTTGTGACTTTTGAGTGTCGTTAGAATAATTCACTAACAAGCGTCTGTGTTGTGTCTTTTACCGAAGATTTAAATTTCTGATAAGGCTATTGACTAAATAAGAGACATTTTACCAAGTTTTTTTCTTAAAATAGTATGTGTTTCTAAAATATGCTACGTGCTATATACATAATATACAAATACAAAAATAGTTACACATATACATGTGTACTATCCTTATAAAAGTAAGCATATTATCTGCACCCTTAAACTCAACAAAGATACGTAAAGTAGGGGTTTTAGAAGTGAAAATTTCAAAAAATTTCCAGCTCCCCTTTTCCGTTATTTCCGATCAGTTTCGACAGCATTCCGGTACTGGAAAAATTACGAGTAAACCCCTGTTTATAGTTAATTAAACATTTTGTAAAACGACAACTAACATCATGTAAGTGCAATTGTCTTAACCACATTCTGGGAGACTACGCAAAATTCAAAACCTGTAATTTCCTCTCATTGGTGGATTGTGACACTGTCGCTTGCTCTACCTTCCAGTTGAATAGGATGCTTCGTCCAGTCAGGATTTTTCTGTTGGTAGAGTGTTTTTCATTAACATATTTTAACCAAGTTCAGCCTCAGAGACGTTTAAAGTTGCTTGTGTGACATATTTTTGTTTTTTAGATTGTATTTTTGTGTGTTTATTGTTGTTTTTTTATTTATATATATATATATATTTCCATTGCCATATTTTCTGTACCTAGTTTATTTAGATTAATTTACATACTTAACTTAAGTCTGAAAATTACCAAACTAATATGTGTTTACCAATTTTCCCAAAATTAATATTTTTTGTAGTTACTATAAATAATTATTTAAACAAAAGCATACATTTTTAACATACCACGTTTTTAAAACGAACTAAAAAGTATAAAATAGTATAGATTCCTAACCAAATATAGATTGTCCTGAAAATTTATGATTGTGAATTTTTAATAGCTATAAAATACTTTTAAGATTTAAAACAAAAAACGTGGGGCGCAAGCAATAGATAATTGATTCAGGAATAGTTCACCTAAGTCGCTAACAATTTTATTGCACTGCACATAATATGAACTCTTGTGTGAGTGTCCTACAGTGGCGTAGCCAGGGGGGATTAGTGGGGGTCAGAACCCTGCCCCCCATTGCCTCGAAAACAAATGTATTGTAAATTAAAAACCCAAGAATCAAGGATAACAATCAGAAAATAACAGAAACAAATTCAACAATAACAGATTAACCGGTACATAAAACACGAATAAATACTGAAAGCTTATTACTTCATTATTTGCATAAAATTTACAAAAAAAGAAAGAAGACTTTCGCTAGTGTAACCATACAAGTGTGTTGTCTACCTATTGAAAATGTTGTGAGAAACCTCTCGTTGATTGTGCTATTATACAAGTATCTACTACCGAACAACAAAGAAGAAAACTCTCGCTAGTCGCTAGTGAAGTCCATACAAATATGTTTATTGAAACTCGCTATGTTTATGTTGTGAAACTTCTTGCTGATTGAGTCTATAATATCAATGATATTTCTACCTGTCGGAATTGTAAAATCGCTTATTGGTAACCTCCAGACCAGTGCGCGCGCATTACAAAAATTCAATTTCATTATTTTTTCATAACGCGTCTAAAAAGTAGGAATTAACATCGAAGTTTATCAACATCGTTGCATATAGATTGAACAAAGTTTTAATGATAATATTAGTTTATTTGAATATTGTATTAATATAAAAATTATATTTTCAATGCAAAATTTTAATATAAAACCTATTGAAATATTAGCTTTAAGGAAGTTTTTTTTATGATAATAGGCTACATTATTTGAATATTATATTTTTGTATCAGTATAAAAGTGACATTTACATCGATTATTTTAATGTAAAACGTCAATTGAAATATTAAAGCTTTAAAAAGTTTGTATGGCAATACTTTTGTATATGTCTACTTGAATATTATATTTTTGTATTGATATAAAAAGATATTTTTAAAGAGCGAGACATCGATTTTTTAAATATAAAACACCAATTGAAATATTAATAAAGAAGTTTAAAGAAGTTTTTAATGATATTATATGTTTATTTGAATAATAATGTACTATTATATTAATATCAAAATGTTATTTTTTCAAAACGAAACATCGATGATTTTACTGAACACGTTATACCATATAAGTTAGACCGAACATAAAAGATAAAGTTTTCTTAGAAGGCAAGAATTTTTCAAGAAGAATGGAAAATAACGCAGTTGGCAGTAGTTTGACATTAAAATAAGGACTATTGTAAGTAAGGCGATTGTGTTATTCCGTGTATACCAAACGGAACTAAAATAAAACTAAAATAAAAACATCGAATGGATAAAAAGCTAATGATTTTTCTCATAACAATTATAAAATATTATAATAAATCTTATTTTTTTTTAAATGATGTGGCAGTTTAACAATCACAAATAATTAATTTTAAAGTTATTTAGCTACGGATAACGTAATTCAAATTAATAAATTTGTGTTTCTTACCGTCATCGTTATCCAATTCTTTCTTTAAGAAACGTGCTACCTTATTATTCCGTGGTCCAACATTTTAAATAATTAATTGTAATGTATTCTGTTGGCCAACAAGTTTTAAATATGTCGGACGTTTTGTGTATTTTTGTGTGCTATTTTATTTTTGACGACGTCCCAATGGGCGTAGAATTATCGTGTGTGAACTGTGTGTGTTTTATATTTTAATGTGTTTCGTGTACAGTGTTTGAAAATGCGATTAATCTTGAAACAGCTGTAGCACGTTTCTTAAAGAAAGAATTGGATAACGATGACGGTAAGAAACACAAATTTATTAATTTAAATAATTATAATACATTATCTTTATCGAAAACATCGATTACAGTACTATTTTTATATGTTATAAAACAAATTTAAACCTATTCACATGATTTATGTGGTCTTACACTCCGAATAAATAAGGAAAGCAACTGTAATTATTTTGTAAACTAATTAATAGCATTCAAAACTATAATTTATATTATAAAAACTAAAAAATTCAAACATAGACATTAATAAAACAAGTCGATGTAGAAAACATCGGTGATTTTCCATCGATCTTATAAAAACATTGGTCTTACACCATCGATGTAAAAAAAATCTAAACTAAAACATATATATTTTGAAAACATTGACTATCGATGCTTATCCCTATTAAAGAAGTATTACTTCAACAGTTTACAAACAAATATTTACTACTAATATTTACAACTATAGAATGATTTCAATAATATTCAAAAATATTCAAAGTCAATCACACTACTGTATATAATTATTAAATACAATATAATTTGTTGACAATATACTGTATATTTATAAAATCTACTGAACTACAAAAGAAGAACACTCTCAGTCCGGTTGTGTAATTTATACAAATGTGTATTGAAAACGCTACGTTTTTGTTGAGAAACCTCTCGTTGATTGAGTGTATACAAGTACACAATTACGATATTTCTACCTAACGGGATTTAAAAATCACCTATTGGTAGCCTCGAGTCATGTGCTGTGCGCATACATATGAATTTTGTGTCACCCTGTGCACGCACATCATATTAATCATATTAGTATTTCATAACGCGCCTAAAGATGTATATTTTCAAAAACATTATTGTTAAATAAATACGTTTTATTTTATCAGTTTACCTTATTTGTCATTACCTGTAACATTTAGTGCTTTGTTAAATTTACATTAAACTTCGTTTGTAAAGTGAAAACTTACATTTTTTATACTATTACCGATAATCCCCCCACCCCCCTCCATCAACAACTTGGCTACGCCACTGGTGTCCTAACTACAGCCACTCCTTACTATTATGTCTTGCATGCACCCCACGTTTTTTGTTATAGATATTACAAGTATTCATTGCTATTAAAAATTCACAATCATGAATTTTTAGGACAATCTGTATGGTATGGGGTTAAATATCTATTATTTATAGTGGCATGGTGAAATTATACTTTTTAGTTCGTTTTATAAAAATTGGTATATTCAATCCCCTTTAAGAGATTTATTTCCCCTTAAGGCTTGGGTTCCTAAATTCAAAATGGCGAAGTTGGCTACAATTTCAATCTTAACCTAACTTAACCATATCTTCACTTTTAAGCATATTTTTGTGTTATTTTCGTCAAAAAACGAAAGCTGTATTTTTTTTCTTAAAGTAAAATAGATTGTGGGAATAATTGCTAAGGTTTTTTTGCAATATCTATTTTTGCAACTGAGTACAAAATTTATAAAGTTTACTGTTTGTATCATATGTTTAAGAAAATAATATAATGGTTTTTGAAAATGTATTGGCAATCAACATTCCCATATGACAACTGTTGTCTACAACAACAATTGGCAATTGGCCTTTGACTCTAGCTTGTTTTCAATACATTATCCACTATTTACTTACACATCATAAATATATAACAAAAACCTTGAAATTATAATTGTATAGGTACTACAATCTACTCTACACATTGGGATACAAGAAAACCAAGCAGCAGACAATCTGGCTAAGAAAAAAACCGCCCCTAATCAACCAAAAATATACCCAAACGTCACAAAAGTAAAAACCACACCCAAAAGAACAATGCAAACATAATTAACCTTGATCGAGTAAAAAGAACTGTAACAATTTGGAAGAAAAAGCGAAAATAAAAAAGTAGTAATTCTGCACCTTCTTTTTGTACCATATATAGCAGATCTAAAAAAAATGCTTTTTGCAAAAAATTTAATTCTAAATTGGAAAGTAAATTGTGTATCATTTTTGAAAACTTGTTTAAAGCCTACAAACACATTCAGTGGTATTTAGGCACCTGAAAGTAGAAATTGAGTTCAGGCTAGCCATAATATAGATTGCCATCTAATTATAATACGAAATTGAAAGTTTAACTGCTGTTTAAAGGGGTAAACAAAATTCAACTTCCAAATAAATTCACTTAACTTAATCAAGTCAATTAATTAATAGCACACAGTTGGGGAATTTTACTTCTTACATAAATTTAATTCTGTTAAGATAAATAAGTATTCCTCTTTTACATACATTTGTGACGTACCGTAATACAAGTTTCACAGAAAATATAATAATGATAAAGAAATATAAAAATAAACATATAAGTACAAAACAGCTGTTTTCCATCCCTATTTGATTACTTTTTAAAATTAAAGAACTGCAAAATGTTTTTTTTTTGTAAAAGCTTTAGTAAAGTGCAAATAAAGAAGTATAATGTGTACTTAAATGCCAAGGAAAACTTTGTTGCAATGGGTTACCGTAACCCAAAAGAAGAAATATTATGTAATGTGATATCTATATGGCACATTGTCTTAAACTTGTTATATTGTTGCTGTTCATTACAGTTCAATAAGTTTATTAGGTCTATACACTAAATGGTCATTCATTTAAAGCTGGGTAAGTATTTGGGTATTTAAATATAAAAAATACAATAGAGGCTTTGCTACATTTGCACATCAAATAGGAATAATGTTTTAATTAAAGAATACGGTATATTATCCCTTACTTCAATTTGTATCTCAGATTTATTTGTTTCAGTTCATAGAGGAACACATACATTAATTTTCATTTGAAAGGTCATACCAGAGATAATAATACCAAGATTCATACATTATTGTTATACAAATATTAATTAATTCAAAATTTTGTTTATAATCCATTTACAAATGGATGGATTTTTGTATTTGTTCTTTCAAATGAGTCATATGATAATTTTTATACTCAAAGTTGGGTAGTAAATTTGTTCAGTTTAACATTTTACTTCCTGTACTTTTAATGTACAGTTACTTAAAAATCTTTTATTAAATTCTGTTTTTCTAAGCAAATTTTCGTCTTCAGTTTGATTCAATAGTCAAACTATTTAAAATATTTCCTGTGTACACCCAGAATACATGATAAAATATAAAAATAACTTTAAACAAACAAATGATTTATTTTACTACTTCAGAATCTTAAATCTATAATGAGCGAGTTAGTTTTGAAATTGGATACTAGGTGCCTCTCCCAGTTTTAATGTTTGTTTCCGTCTTGTCAGTGTATAAAGTCGTCTGCTAGTTTTCAGTGTAGAAAGTTGCCGCCTTATGTAGAAGTTTATTTAAAGTTGTTCGTTGACAAATGTGACCATAAAAATAAGTTGAACCTTTTTTTAGTAACATATTTACAAAACGTGATATAATATTTTGTATAGTGTACGATGTTTATAAATGAATTTGTTGTAATTTACCACTCTTCTGTGCAAAGCAAAAATATAACCTTACTTTTATCACTTGGTGCTAATGATAGGAAAGTTTGTAAATCCAGAATACTCTTGAGTGATGTCATCAGCGAGTAAGTGCGGTGTAAACCAAATTTTTTATTTATTAAAGTATTTAACTGTAACAATATCCTTCTGTCTCAATAGCATTCTTTTCACAAGACCCAATGGCAGGAGACAGAATGTTTACCACTACAAATTATCAATAAAATATACCTTTTTTTGTTATGTTGCTTGCTCATTTTATTTGATCTAAAACATTAACCACTATCCAATTTTGTATAGCTGTTGCTATATCCAAAACAATTAGTTTGATAGGTAAACCCTAAAACCCTAACCTAATTGCTTAGATTATCAACACATGATTATTATAGGCCTAGAACTTGAAATATTCTTAAGATTAGTTTATGATGAATATTGTCAACTTTTTTATAGTAACATATAAGCAGGCTATACATTACTAAATAAAACATTATTTTGCCTGTTCAGTAATTGATTTTAGGTTGAAACCGAGGTCTATTTCAATGTCTAAAGGTAGATTGCAAATATTTGAAAAATAGGTTAGGTAAAAGATGATGTCAGTTAGATTTAACCTGGTTTTCTCATTCAAGTTAACCTTGACCAACTGATAGGCTATAATGGGGTAGTGTATTGCAGATTGACTTAAGTTATTAGAAGTTAAAACCTAAAATGTTTGTGTTTTACAAATTTCTTCAAATAAACTATGAGAAAATAGCAGACCTTCTTATAGAGATTAACCTTGTTGTTTTTAACATTATCAACAATATTTATAGGGCTATTTAAAATCTGTAAAATAGCCTCAGTTATCAATACGAATGTAAACAACAGACTTACAAAAAATTAAACATTTATGTGACATTTAAAGACCTTTGAAAGAACGTTTACAAATTTTCTAAGGAAAAGATGATCTGAGGCTAGTATGATTCATCACATATTGTGCACAAAGAATGAAATCTTCTGTAGGTTAGCCTAATCGATGCTGGAATTTATTTAGAACACCACTTCATCATTTAGTATCACGTACAAGTTGGTAGCACTTCTTATTTTTATAAAAAAAGGTCTCCAGCTGATGGTATTTCATTAAGTAGTGGTATTCCAATCCATATCGTTAAATACTTTTGGAAATGCAATATAGTAGCCTACAAGCTTATAGGCCTACTGTGCCGATTAATAATCCATTTGGCTACTATACATTTTATTTGCCTGGACGTCTTGTTTTGTAATTTTCAGGGTGCCAATTTATATTTAGGCTACATTTTGTTACCTAAAATTTAAAGTGGAACTCTCATTGTGATCTAAATGTTAAAAGAAATAATAATTCTGCAATTTCTTTTTTACCTATTTATTTTTATTGTTTGCCGATTACCTTGCAACAGAACAAATAATTAACTACAATATAAGTTACGTAAAAAAAGAATAATAGGCCTAAAATATTGTGAGATAGTTTTGTTATGTAAAACAAATAATGTTTGAATCTAATTTTGTAAATAGCCTTTTGTATGAGATTAGATTCTTAAAAAAATGATTCTTAGCTTTTATTATAATGACAGTAAGGCCTAGTCATTAGAAATGTTGGAAAATCTCCTTAATAATTCATAATAACACTTAGCTTGTTGCGACCAAAAATAAAATTATAATAATGTCTACAGACTAAATAAGTTTAAAAAAACTGTTTATAATTTTCCCAGTTTGAGACTATTGAAATATTGTTTATGTTATTTTTGTTAGCCTACGTTAAAAGTTAGGTAGTTTGTAATTATGGATTGTTCATATATTTTCAATAGTTTGGAACATTTGCCATCATTTTTGTATAAACAAAATAATACAATAAATGATGGCCGAACAAACAATTGTAAAAAATGTTATATTTTTTTTTTTGTATGATAATTTCTAAATACAGACTTCACTTTTGATGTAAGTAGGGCATTTCTTAAATTGCCAATGAACTCTAAAAAAAAAAAAAACAATGTGCAAAATGGCTGATTGAAACATTCAGAGCCTATTAGAAAAAAAATTACTTAAAATTTAAGGTAGGCCTACCTAATCAAGATAGCATTTATAAGACTTATCATCTTTAATATTACTACTTAAAATATACAATTACTAACATAAATCAATATTCACAATGTTGACAGCTAAAAGTTAGAGCATAAGGCTTTAATATAAATAAAGTTACAATACATTTCTAGAGACTGGCTCGCTATTCTGTAACAATTTTTTCAGCTAGTCGAGTACCATACTAAGTAGTGTGTACAAATTAACTTGTTTGGACTGTTTCTATCTAAAAAGGATTTTCGGCTTAGGTCTGTTATTTAAAACAATTTAGATTAAGGTAGGCGGTAAAAAAAAGAAAATGATCTAGGTTTTTAAATTGTTTCTTTAGGATCAATATTTCAACAAGACATTTACAGTTTTGTGTTACTATAGACCTACTTTTATCGTGGGTTGTAAGATGAAATACTGACAGATCAAGGTAAAATTTTGAAAATTTTATACTTTAAATCACAATTTAAGCCTGTCTAAAGACCCTGAAAGTGTTACGTAAGATAATAACTAACAAAATATTGCTTCTTAAAGGCTTAAGCCTATACTATATCTGTAATAAATAATTTCACATTCCACAAACTCATCTCTTCATCTGCCTTGCTGTTATTTTTACTTTCACTATGAGGTGCTGGACTAACTCTCCCAACTGTATCACGAATTTAAGTAGATTTCAGATACATTCCGGGCGGATAAAAGTATAGACTACAGTAAAATAAATATTTTAACACTATTTAAAACATTAATGGGCAATAATGTACTTTAAAACTTAAATAATCATATTAGCCTCTTTGAGATGGGATTGATTCCTGACCCTCCCTTGTAGTTATGCCAATGACAAACAGTATAAGCTCAGAAAATGTTGCACCTTTAAAACTAAGAATTCAAATTTGCATAATATCTCTTAACATACATTTTTCTTCCAATTACTATAAGGTATGTAAAAATTGCAAATATCGTACATAGGTCTAAATTAAATCCTAGCGTAATCCACATGATTCTGTGGACTCCTGTGCCAACATACAGTCAAAATCCTATCATATGATACCTTTTTACAGAAATCAATAATTATTTTAATTAATTTTGTTCTTTGTTTTTTAAACTCTAACCATGTATATTAGGGGTACGAAAGTTTTTGAGTACCGTAGGTCTAGCGTATTTATTTATGTATTATTTATTGCTAATAACTGATATGAGAAATTAAAGAACAGAGATAATTTTTGGTGCCTAATTTGGGTATACTACTGCCCGCCTAAGGTCCTATAAAAAACAATGTTTTCAAATTGTATTGAATTGAACATATTGGTCCTTTTGGGAAGTTTTCTGTAACTGTAACAGGGCCAAAGGATATGTAGCCTATTGTCTAATTAAATATTATTGTTGAGTGTAAGTTGTAACTATGTTGGGTAATATCTGTTAAAAAAATAAAGATATTTTGTGATGAAAAGCAAGTTGAGGATCCATTAGACATATTGTATTATTGTTAAGGGCTTAAATTACATAATATAGTAGGGCACTCAATCTTGTAGTAGTGCATATAGAGATAAATTTTCTCTACAGTTACCAATTCTACATTTTATTTGATATACATGAAAAACTTAATGTACCGTACTAGCCTATGTTGTTGACAGTATTTTAAATTTTGTCACATTTAAAAAAAATTTGATTGGATTTTATTTAGATTCTTGCGAATCCCCGACTCTGAGGCTCCCTTTTCATGGTAATGGCAGCAACCCCCCTCCCCTCCCTGTGTGGGGGTCCTGTTTGAGGTGCAGTGGAGTCAATTTGTGAACAATACATAAAATTGTCAACACATTCATCACACTAATTTTTCATCTCAAAGTGATGTCGATAGGAATGATTGCATAATCTTTTTTCTTTTGAACAGAATTTTTTTGTTTTTTTCACAAAACCTGTCAATATGTGTGAGTAAACTTCTGATTCCTAAATTAACTATTCTGTGTTATAAAGATGAAATGTTTGTTATGATTTAACTCAAAAACTGTTTATTTTATTTTTATAAAAGTTTCTTTGGCGTGTTGAGCAAATAAAAGCTGTTCCACACAGACATATGACTGGAAAAAGAAAAGTTAGTTATGTTTGAGTTAGTTACTGTAAAACCACTGCTCAGTAATGCCAAATTGAACAGCTGCTTCATAGTGAGTAGACAGCTTCTTGTAACCCTTACTTAGCATTTCACTTGGAAGATTTTTTGAATGTGTTTAACTTACTGCATTAAGTTACACTGGTAGCTTGTCTAATAAAACTTACACTTGAAAGTCAATATAAATTAAATACAGTAGGTACTACATACATACACCCCGCAAGAAGGTGCAGACTAGCTGCATTTATTATGAGAGGTTTGACAGACTTTACGGTCCCGAGTCAAAAATAAGCTACATATTACTATTTACAACACCTAAACAAAACATAGGCTATGTACACATTTACACACAGGTCACGCACATTATAACATTTCTTACATTTTCACCTTCCACTTCACGGTGAACTTTTTGTCAATTCAGGGCAGTAAATGCCATCTTTTTATTATTTTTTAAGGGTAAAAAAACCCTTGGCGGTTATCAATGCTAGCAAAACTGTTGTGAAAACTAGTTAACAACTTGATAAAATTCATGTAAATTATATTTTGGGCGGCGTTTCGATCTACTTTTTGTTTGTTTTGGTTGTAATATTTTTATTGTTGTTAGTTTATCTTTTTTGGTGTATCATTTTATACCCTAAGTTTATAGCTTAGTTTTTATTCATTAGTTTTAAGTTTATGGTGCTATTTATTTTTTTTCTCTAGTTAACTAACCTTAAGATTTGAAATAGTTACCTCTATTGTAAATTATTTTAAGTCGTACCGTAGCTGTAATAAGTGGTTTTTATTTGAAGTTTGTCCAGATTTTATTCTCTCGTTAACTAGTTTTAATTTGAAATTATTTTGTTTGTTTTTATGGTATGTTTAGGACTATGCATGCTGCATATAATACCTGGGCAATTATAAACAAACTGATTATTATAAAAAAAAATTAAAAAAAAAAAATATACAATTAACATTTATTTAGCATATGTATATACACAAATGTTACTTATTTGTATAATATTACTTTGTATCCATAATACAAAAGTAAGCACAGCTTATGGAATTTGATCAGGAGAAATTAATTTAAGATATTGGAAGCAACATCTGCTATAGCTTCCTTTTAAATACAGGAACTTTAGGTTCTTAAAACCTTCATCTAATCTACATTATAGAATGTAAGGCATTTCTACTTCTTAGTACGTGTTTACAGCAGTAAGCGATGTCACGATGATCACCAAGGGACATAAGTGATGGAATGTGGAAGAGGTTTTTATAAATGCTTCTTCATGGTCATGTTTGCCTTTCCATAACTAGTATTTAGGAAGTCTTTTTTAGAAAACTTTGGATGGAGTTTGTGAGCAACTTTTACAGTTCAATCAGCTTTTTCAATTCCTCATAAGTTGCGATGTCCAGGGAGGGATTCATTGCAGGAGCACAGTTTGACAATCAGTGATGTTGTAGTTCTAGATTCTAAAGTACCTTGTGAATGGTGTCTATGTGGTTGAAGTATGAGGTTGTTTGTATTTAGCAATCACAGAAAGAGATGATTTAGAGTACCTATATTGTGAATGGTGTTTATGTAGTTGAAGTATGAGAGTTATACGTATTTAGCATTCACTGAAATAGATGATTTAGAGCATATTGTGAATAGTGTCTATGTAGTTAATATAAGGTTGTTTGTATTTCGCAATCGCTGAAAGAGATGATTTTGAGAATATTGTAAATGGTGACTATGTAGTTGAAGTATGAGGGTGATATGTATTTAGCAAACGCTGAAAGAGATGATTTTGAGAATAGGTATTGTGAATGGTGACTATGTAGTTGAAGTATGAGAGTTATACGTATTTAGCATTCACTGAAAGAGATGATTTAGAGTAGTGTCTATGTAG